>CAUOFW020005169.1:1753651-1765233 GCA_963454935.2 Ilex paraguariensis | reverse complement strand
CATCTATATTTTTTTTATTCTTCAATTTTTTCATCCTACCAAAAATAAAATAAAAAATTAATCATTTCTACTTTCCATTATTCTTACCAAATACAAAGAAGTGAAGAAAAGATTTTTTCCTTTAAGGATAGAAAATATATCACTTTTATTTTTTATCTTTCTATTTTTCTATCAACTTAATTAAACACACCATTAATAAAATCGAGTATGTATGAGAGAAAAAGATTCTAATGGTACCAATTGAAACAAATATTGATAATTAATAGTACTCGAAAATACTTAGCTCAAGTCCAAGTCACCCATTTATATGCTAAGGAAGGGATAGTGTGAATATTCTAAGCTAACAAAAGAAAAGTATAAAGAAATGGGATCAAAGACAACGTATAAGTGATTCACCCTAGTCGAAAGATTAGGGTTACGTCCATTATAATTGAGGTTCTTACTCTATAAAGTTTGTATTACTTGAAGAAGAAAAATATTACAGTTGGTTTCTTAGCTTTAGAGCTTTGAGTCAACAATGCCTTGTTAATACAGGGTTTTTTTTTTTTTTTTNCACCATTAATAAAATTGAGTATGTATGAGAGAAAAAGATTCTAATGGTGCCAATTGAAACAAATATTGATAATTAATAGTACTCGAAAATACTTAGCTCAAGTCCAAGTCACCCATTTATATGCTAAGGAAGGGATAGTGTGAATATTCTAAGCTAACAAAAGAAAAGTATAAAGAAATGGGATCAAAGACAACGTATAAGTGATTCACCCTAGTCGAAAGATTAGGGTTACGTCCATTATAATTGAGGTTCTTACTCTATAAAGTTTGTATTACTTGAAGAAGAAAAATATTACAGTTGGTTTCTTAGCTTTAGAGCTTTGAGTCAACAATGCCTTGTTAATACAGGGTTTTTTTTTTTTTTTTTATCTCTTTTACATAGCGTGATGGTGTTCTATTTATACAAATGGTTATCTAGGATTTTCTGGGATCATCTTTTTCCTTTGACTGATTCTATAGTCCCCTCCTTTTTATCTTGTAGTGGTGACCGTTATCTTGACACAAAGTCATATTCACGGTATTTCAATGAAATGTGCACAAATATTCTTTTTACCAGTGCATACACGTTCCTGAAAGGTTTCAGAAGCTATCCCCCATCCCCTGGATACGTAGTGTGATGTGGTGTATTCAGGGCCTAGTAAATACTGAGCTCCTCGTTCTTGGACTGCGTACCATTGAAGTTGCTATAACCGAGCAGGATTGTGACGATCTTAACTCTTTGTCGGGCTCCCTACTTTGAATTATGACTCATTCTTTATTGTGGAGAAGCAGATAGATCGTGGAGGCCTCTTGGACAATCATACAACTGTTGGGCTCATTAAATATTTTGAGTTTTGAATGAATAGCTAACTCCAAAATGCTCTCATTATGAATAAGTCATATATTTATATATATAGCACAATTTTCTATATCATAGTTCTATTTTCAAAGATTTTGGGCTAACCGTGCAGTGGAATTCCTAAGTTCAGAGGTCAACATCAGACACCCGTACAAAGTTGGAACCATGTTCTTGCTGCTGGAAAAGTATCGCACATGTTCACAATATTCCACACTTTCCCTGAAGATAGTCCTGTTTAAGGTCCAGCAATGGGGCCCCAACTCCAACTCATCTTTCATTGACCATTATCTTATCATTATAGTCAGGGTAATTCTACTGTATTTAATTTTATTTATTTATTAATGTTGTACCAAAAATTATTATTTTTAATAGTTAAGTTTAACTTTCTACAAGTAAAATTACAATTATTTGAAAAAATTCACCATCGACCATGAGTTGTTTATGCAGTTGTAATTTCTCTTTTGTGAGTTACAATTTAACATTTTAAAATTATAATTTTTATCATTGATTATGCCCCTAATAAATTATAATTTACACATCAAAAAATTATAATTTTGAATACGATACGAAAGTCAACCATCCTACTCTCTCCCTTATAGTGAAGGTATTGTATAAGCAACATGAGGGGTTTTTCGGGAGATTCTTAGGACAACGACGCCTTAAGATAAGATGTTCCCCTTCCCCCTTATCTTATGTACTGAAGTTCTCTCCAAGACATTTTTAGAAAGATGCAGATCAAGGAAAGTTCAAAAGCATCAAAATTGCAACCCTATGGGAATTCATTTGCAGACAAAGACAGTTGAAGGAGCGGAGCTAGTTTTTCCTCTTGAGGGGGGCCAATTGGAAGCGTACTGAGATATTTTTATTTAATTTGGATCTTTCAATAAGATTGTCAAATTTTTAGATGCATGAAACATAATAAAATCAACTTCACACCATATATTATTATTTTCAATAAAATAAAAGTAATTGAATCTTGTTGAATTAATTAGATGTAAAAATAAAATCGATTAATCAATAATATCAAGTTAATTTCATCGCATAATCCCTCGAGCATAACTAAATCTCATCATACCTTTAAAGAATGCGAAAAAAGAGAGAGAAAGAACAAATCTCTCAAATACACACCTTTTCTTCCTCTGTCCAATTGCAAAGATGATTCGGTATGCTAAATGTGGCTTCGGAACTGAGTCATTCCCACATCTAAATATTCAAGAATGGATATATCATGTACTCAACCCCACAATCCTCTTTGGATCATGCAACCCCTATCTCTTCAAATTGACTCTTTTCTTAGCGATTATAGCAGAAACAATCTTGAAATAGAGGAACAAGATCACCTTCCAAAAGGCAACATTGGAGGCTTAGTCCATTCACAATGAAATACAACTGAAATTTGATGAGTTTATACCCCACAAACATCAAGAACCAATTGCCATCACCCAGTCCCAAATATCCACAACATCTTCTCTTTACCGGTATACATCACATGCGATGGGGAATAAAGATAAAACCTTGATGCAACAGTTGATAAAACGCACTACTGCATAGCAGCAGTGGCAAGAAGAACTGATGGAACAGTACTGGAAGCCCTGGTGCCTCAGTAATAAAAAAAAAAACAGCACTTTGGGGTCATAGCAAGTCATGGAGCTATGTTCAACAAGCTATTATATATGCTGCAATGTTGGAACACATAAAAGCCGCACTGGTCCATAGCCATGATCATCAAAGACATAAACACAATTGCTGGGAGAACACATAGACTGGAGCCTGGTCCATTTTTATAGACAAGCAAATTTAGTTGCTCATGAATTAGGCCAATGAAGAAAGAGAATGAAACTTATTGGATCAATTCCAATTGATAATCTGCCACAAATGGTGAAAAAATGTGCCACAAAAGATGTCATTACTTCATATCTACAACCACTTTAGAGGATAGAATTGGCTAATTAGTAGCAATTTTCCTTAATTAGTAGTATTTTTACTTAATTTTATGATTTTCTCACTGTATCTTAGTTAATGGATAGCCAAAAATATATAAACTCTAATTAAACATAAAATTCCAAGAATTAAAATTGAACTAAACCCAAATTTCTTGCAACTGATTCCAATACTGAATCTAATCCGACTTACATGAGTTAAAACATGACACTAACATTTATTGTGACCCAATATTAAATGTTCTGTAAAATTCAAAATTGCAAAATTTTTATAATTTATTCATATACAACATGGTTTTAAAATTATCTTTTATTATAAACCTTAACTTGTATGCACGGAAACAACTCATCTACTGTACAACACAAATTAGATTCTTTAAAATTATGCCCTTTTTAATAACGTGTAAAACAGCTTTATTTTAAAAACAATATCCCTTTCTGTATAACACAAGAGTCGGACCCTTGCGTCCACTTCATATTTACTTGGATTCTGCTTTCACAAAAAAATATTTATTACTCCAATTGGATCCGGGCTTCAATTTCCATTCAGATTGACGGAGTTGAACAAGTAATCCGATTACCTTTTCAATGAGACTTTTGGTNACTTGGATTCTGCTTTCACAAAAAAATATTTATTACTCCAATTGGATCCGGGCTTCAATTTCCATTCAGATTGACGGAGTTGAACAAGTAATCCGATTACCTTTTCAATGAGACTTTTGGTGTCGATTAATCTGATCTTTCGGTCCCTATTAGGTAAAGGCGCGTGGATCGTTCAATTCANCCATTCAGATTGACGGAGTTGAACAAGTAATCCGATTACCTTTTCAATGAGACTTTTGGTGTCGATTAATCTGATCTTTCGGTCCCTATTAGGTAAAGGCGCGTGGATCGTTCAAGAACATAAAGCACAACTTGTAAAAAAGCGTTCGTCTCATCATCTGGATCTCAGAAAAGATGCAATTCAATCTATCAAATATACATGATCTAAATCCCAAAAAATAAAAACCAACAACACTATGATTGTAAATAGAATAAAAAAATCCGGAGTATGAAAAAAGTTCAAGTAAAACGGTCTAGTATCAATTCGAAGCCATCTTCCCCATCCCCAACTCCAGAAAATTCTCATATGGCGTCAAGTTCAGATCCAAGCACATAACTCTCTTGCTATTCGACCTCTTCAAAATCGGTACCGCCGATTGTTTATTCTCCGTTTTCAACCCTTCACTACCAGATGCACGGTGGCGTCTCATATGCCCACCAAGTGCTTGACCTATTGCAAACTCCAAACCACAAACGGAACACTCATGTGTCTTAGGTTTTGATTGATCAGTTGGATGAAGAAGGTCCAACATCATTAATTTTGGCTTCTTGTGACTCGCTCGGTGGCCACCGAGCGCTTGAAAAGATGGAAACTTTCTGCTGCAAGTCTTGCACTCGAAGACACGATCCGGCGACGATGATGACATAGTCTTGCCGATACGAGAGAGGAGCATCAAACAGTTGGCCATGGCAAACGATTCAACTTCTCCATCTTCTCTGCTTCTCTTCACCGTCATGGTCAGTAAAATATTATTCAAAAACAGAATATGTTTCTATGAGAAAGTGAGAATATAGAAGTCTATCTGAGAATATGTTTGTATGTCAAAGATTTGTAACCTTGTAGGAGTGAGTGAGTACATATCGAGTTTGTGTTTTTGGTATTTATAGGCTGGAGGAGTGGGGACTACTTCTCTTCACCGTCTTGTATAATGACTGATTTGCCCTTGATTTCTTGGGGAGTAGGATAGTCATGGATAGTGGCTGTTTTGGTATGGAGAATTTTTTAAGGGGTTAGTGCAATGTGTAGCCGCCATGGCTTGCGAAGGCGTGTCCGCGTCAAAGCGGACGTGTCGCTTGGGGTGAGCTAAAAGGCGAGTCTACTCTGATTCATTGACACTTCTGGATCCTTTTTTCGAACCCTTTTAAACCACACTAAGTCCACGTGCAACCAGAGCGCGTGTGTAATTTCATTTTGTCATTGAATTTCTTTCCTAGTTTGCCGGGAGTATGACTGTCAATCTACTCGAATTTTTTATCACTCGCACTGAATATTAATTAATTTTAATTCAGTTTATTTATTTAATTAAANGCAAGAAAATTAGGGTCAGATGACAGAGAGTGTGATAGGTCAAGACAAGTCATGGTAGAAAATGTAGCTAACAAGTCGTCGCACGACAAGATAGTTATGCATTTGTGCTATTATCACCATCTTACCAGCAAATTTACGTAGCAACTTCGTCTTTCACACCCCCTCAGAGACTTTTCTTCTTCTTTTTTTTTCGACAAGTCGGTGGCTTTTCTTAGATGGATAAAATTTAAAATTAAACAAGAAATAAAGGTAAGTGTTTGTCAAGTCCAATATAATGTTTAGTTATGTAATTTATTCAATAACATTAAATGATTAGTTTAAAATGCCCTCAATCATCTTTAATTTGATCTTTTATAGTGACCCAATATTTTATAGGGTTATATCAATAGAACCAAAAGTTATATAGATATTACTTATTTTGAATATTTTTAAATAATATTAGAATTAAACAAACATGTTTTAATTATGTAAAAATGTATTTTAGATATATGCATTTGTTTATTATCAATGTCGTTGTTTATCATTGATAATGTTATTAACACAACTGAGCAGAAGGACAAATACAAGGTGCATACAGCAGTTCAATTTAGTTCAGTATTACATCCAAGGCTCTTGAGAATAGGATCAAGGGACTCTCTTGCTCCGAGAGAGTATATTGATAATGAAAGTTTTACAGAGAGCATATAAGTGAGGTTACAATTTCTTGTTATTACTTGTGAGGGTTTTGCCTCCTGTTTATAGTTGCTGAGCCTACCTTGATATAAGGCGAGATTCTTGTCTAGCTATTTCTTGTAACGGTCGTCTTTATTGTGCAACGGCTGCAGTGGGTGCTGGGGTGATTACGAGTCTTGTGCCTAGATAAGTGACTGTTGTTATTGAGGGGGTACTTGGTGAAAGTCAATTGTCCTCTGCACCACATTCCTTGAGATGCAAATACAGGGAGTTTGAGATCTGAAGCGGAAGTCTCTAGGTAACTTAAATGAAGTGAGCTCCCTACCTACGAGAGCATGACCTGTATTACCGAGCTCAACCTTAAGCATATTTGAGGTATCATCAATCATTATTGATATGAACGACAAATGAGGTGCATCTTTTACAGGTTGTCCATAAATGGAGGATGTCAGGTCATTGTAAAAAAGTTAAGGCCCGATTTTTTATAAAGTCATGATGTTTATATAATTTTTATTAAAATAAATATGAGGAAATGATCATATGAATTTGACTTAGATTGAGGGTAAAATTATAAACTAGCAATATAATACATTTAGGTCGTATTATAATACCACCTCTCATGGTGGTATTAAAATAGCTCAATAGTAAGGATAAATTGTATTAGAATTATTCGTATGTGATACTTATTTAGTTAATTCCATATATAATATGAAGTAATTTTTTGCATCCAAATGTGTTATAAACTTGTATTAAAGCGTTTTAATTCAATATGACTTTTTAATATACCCTATAATACAATAACCAAACGACCTCATTTTGAATCATTATTGTGCTGCAGTATGATGTTTGGTACAATATATCTAAAATGTTTGTTGCTGGATTGTTGCAATTTAGACAATAAATTTAGGTTCAAGACAATCGAAGTATTAGAATTCAATAATAAAAAAATTGATTATTTTATTTTATAAATTTTGAAAATTTGATAACCTTTTTTTCCCGATGTAGAAATCAATATTTTTTTTTGGGTTAAAAACACATAAAATACAAGTAAAATTATGGTTGTTGAATAATATTGGTGATTTTTGAATTAAAATCTATCTTACCAATGTCAATACAAAATTTAGACAATCAAGACTTTTTATTATGGCAACATATATTATGCACTTATTTTGATGTTGTCTGGGCTGTAGATCTTACTAATTGTCGTTCTATAACTTGTTACTATTTTTTTCTAGACGACTTTCTCATCTGTTGGTGCAACAAGAAACAATTTATTATCTCTTGATCCAATACAGAGGCAAAGTATCATGTTGTTACTAACACTATCCAACAGCTTCTTTAGCTTCATTAACTCTTAGATGTCTCTCATTCTGGTGCTACTATTTTTTATTGTAATAACCGGAGTGTGATGCAGATTGCTCACAATAATGTTTTTCTTAATCGCATCAAGCATATTGGGATTGACTGTCATTTTATGCGACAACATGTGGTTCGAGGTACAATTCATCTTCTCTTTGCTTCTTCATCTGACTAGATTGCTGACATTTTCACCAAGGCACATCCGCCAAGCTGATTTCATGATTTGGTTTTCAAAACTCAATTTGATTTCTACTACTTATCTCTTTGAGTTTGAGGGAATGTTAATAATGATAATATGTTTATCCCACATCGATTAGACTAAAAAATATCACTACTCTCTTTTACTATAAATACAACTTTTTATCTATATTATAAATTAAAATAAAATAATATACAATTAATATTCACTTTCTGTTATCTCCTTTCACATATATAATTAACCAATTTTGTTAATTGAAAATAATCCACCTTTTTTCGCATTCCGCCCAATAGGAACTTTGCTTACGGTACACACTTGCAGAGTTACGCGCTCTAGTGCACGTGGGCAAATACTTAGGATTGTTGAATTACGAAAGCAAGTAAATTTATCTACCTAATAAGATAGTTAGACATTTGAATTNTATTAATTGAAAATAATCCACCTTTTTTCGCATTCCGCCCAATAGAAACTTTGCTTACGGTACACACTTGCAGAGTTACGCGCTCTAGTGCACGTGGGCAAATACTTAGGATTGTTGAATTACGAAAGCAAGTAAATTTATCTACCTAATAAGATAGTTAGACATTTGAATTTCATTCCTACATATTTTTTTCTCTCATATTGACTACGTCATCTAGTTAGGCTATGTGAGAGAACAATGTGATAGGCCAATACACGTCAAGGGTGGAAACATAGCAAGTCGTCGCACGCCAAAATAGTTCAGCATTTGTGCTATTATTAATATCTTACTAACAAATCTACGCAGCAACTTCGTCTTTCACACTCCCCAGTGGCTTTTCTTAGCCCCAAAGCTATTGTTGCTGAATTGCCCCATTTAGGTAAGAAATTTCAACTTAATGGTTGGTCTAATGACAATTATCTCATTGTTAGACTTTAAAGTTGTTAATTTTCATTGTTTCTCTCTTGTAATAGTGATTAACAAAAAAGAGTAATAAATTTTGGTTCAAGACAATCAAACTAATAGAATCCAAGAGTAACAAGCCGATTTTTTTTATCTTGTGTACTTTGAAAACTTTTTCACTTCTTTTTTGTTTTTTTTCCGACGTAGAAATTGTAATTTTTGTACTAATAACACAAAAAGCTAGTAAAATTATGATGGTTNAACCGATTTTTTTTATCTTGTGTACTTTGAAAACTTTTTCACTTCTTTTTTGTTTTTTTTTCGACATAGAAATTGTAATTTTTGTACTAATAACACAAAAAGCTAGTAAAATTATGATGGTTGAATAATCTAAATGATTTTTGAATTGAAATACATCTTCTCCATTTCAATACAAAATGTAAAGAATTAAGATTTTTTATTATGGTATCAATATTTCACATGCAGAGAACCAGTTTAAGATTTTTGATGTCATTTCAACCAGATGTCCCCCTTGCTATGAGCACTCCCACCAATCTAGTGGTCCATCATCCACGCCCACATATATAAACTTTCTTCGTTAGGAAGACATAAATATGGAGTTGAGTATCGCCTGAACTTCTCGCTCTAAGTTTAAAAGTTTGAATTTTGAAATTCACATTAAGGTTCGATAGTTGATTGTTATATTAATCTAAATATGTTCGTTCTTGAAAGGAGTAACAGACGCGATCAAATGCCTCATAATCCCACTAATGAGGGCTTATTAAGATGGACTCTGAGTGCTATCCGGTACCACACCTTTTTTTTCTACAAGCAAAAAAAAAATATGGAGGTTATGAAATTGCTCTCACCCTTAATTGTCTTGTCGCTAACAATAACATATAACAACAATTCTTCAATTATTTGAAGAAACACAGAAAACAGTGGAATATTGCAGTAAAAAAATTTCGAATAATTGAAGTGGGGGGAGTTTTAGTAGGACAATTCTACAGTACCAAATTTTATTTTGATACTTTATTAAAAATTATTATTTTTTGAGGTGAAGTTGCACAATTTAAAAATGATGTTACAATTACTTTAACACTTCAGGTGAAAAAGAAAGGAAGCTTAACCTCCCATTCCTGGTTTCTACTTGGCACTTGGAGTGAAAAGGACACCTTTGAGTATTGAACTTAGGATTTTATCCGTCCAATCCAATTGAACCATTGTTCAGCATTTGCATATGTTTGTACGGATACACCTTGATAAAGCTTATGCAGCTAACTGAATTTGATAAATTTTAATCCAAGTTAGTTCAAATGATAGCAAAGACAAGTTATAAATTTAAATATTTTGAATTCGAATTTTGACAACTTTTTTAAACCAGGTTATGAGAGATTTATCTCTTATAAATATTCTAGTTTCGACATGTATGATTTATCTTTGACTAGACTGAAGAAAAGATTAATTAAGANAATTTAAATATTTTGAATTCGAATTTTGACAACTCTTTTAAACCAGGTTATGAGAGATTTATCTCTTACAAATATTATAGTTTCGACATGTATGATTTATCTTTGACTAGACTGAAGAAAAGATTAATTAAGATACACGTAAATTATATCGAATACTTTTAACCGATGAAACAACAAAAAAAAGAGTTTGGTAAACTTTAGTTTAAGACTAAGATCTCCGGTCCGTCTTCAATGTGAGAATGCATTTTTCTCTGATGAATGTATTGACTGTGAGCAAGCAGAAAATCAGGCAACTAATCTCTATGTCTTTGTTGGGTTGGTACTTGGTAGNATGAAACAACAAAAAAAAGAGTTTGGTAAACTTTAGTTTAAGACTAAGATCTCCGGTCCGTCTTCAATGTGAGAATTCATTTTTCTCTGATGAATGTATTGACTGTGATCAAGCAGAAAATCAGGCAACTAATCTCTATGTCTTTGTTGGGTTGGTACTTGGTAGTTGTGAAACCATCGTACGTGGAATTTGACAAAACTATAGCCTCCAAGTAAGAAACCTCTACATAAGTAACCAAGAATGATCCATATAGCTGCCTGGCGGAATTCAAACTCCACGTTAGTTAATTGAGAACGTTAATGAATTTTTTTGTCATAACTTAATACTAATGTTTAATTTGATACGATAAAAAACGAAATGATAAAAAGTTAGAAGGACGGAATTTTGAGAGATAAATAAAATATCATGTTTGATAAGGAAGAAAAATAAGAACGATGAAAAGTTTATGGATTAGATTTCCTTTCAACTCACAAAAATCAATTCATCTAAAATTGGGAGAAAAAAATAGATGAAAAGTTAATTATGTGTGTTTTTTTTTTGTCAGAATTATGTGTGTTGTTGAAGTATATGTTATTTATCTATATATTCTTTAATATATGCATATATCATATTCATTTATTACATATTATATATACATTAATTTTATATATATATAGATATAATGATAAAATATTCATCTATATTTTTTTTATTCTTCAATTTTTTCATCCTACCAAAAATAAAATAAAAAATTAATCATTTCTACTTTCCATTATTCTTACCAAATACAAAGAAGTGAAGAAAAGATTTTTTCCTTTAAGGATAGAAAATATATCACTTTTATTTTTTATCTTTCTATTTTTCTATCAACTTAATTAAACACACCATTAATAAAATCGAGTATGTATGAGAGAAAAAGATTCTAATGGTGCCAATTGAAACAAATATTGATAATTAATAGTACTCGAAAATACTTAGCTCAAGTCCAAGTCACCCATTTATATGCTAAGGAAGGGATAGTGTGAATATTCTAAGCTAACAAAAGAAAAGTATAAAGAAATGGGATCAAAGACAACGTATAAGTGATTCACCCTAGTCGAAAGATTAGGGTTACGTCCATTATAATTGAGGTTCTTACTCTATAAAGTTTGTATTACTTGAAGAAGAAAAATATTACAGTTGGTTTCTTAGCTTTAGAGCTTTGAGTCAACAATGCCTTGTTAATACAGGGTTTTTTTTTTTTTTTT
>CAUOFW020005169.1:1680005-1750954 GCA_963454935.2 Ilex paraguariensis | reverse complement strand
CGCAGGGGGGGGGGGGGGGGGGGGGGGGGGGGGGGGGGGGGGGGGGGTAGAGCTTGTCTTCTTGGTCACTCCAAAAACCAACTAACCATAACTGCATATGTCAGCAATGAAGCGAAATCCAACGGCTACGTTAGCCGTGAGAATTAAGGAAAGCGACCTCTGCAACAGCAAGACTTGCCACACACAGTTGATCAAGATTTTTATATTATCGGTAGGTGATTGGCCTGATGACTATCATCCTCACCTCTAATCTAGTCAAAGTTATACTTTTGCTCTTTCTTGTTTTTTCTGTCCGAACATGTTTCTTTCCACGAAATGGCTCATAGGCACCCGGGTCGGCTCAACAGTGTTAAAAATAAAACTTGGAACTTAGATTTTAAATTTTTAAAAAACTCCATATTTTAAGAAACATTATTAACCCTTAAAAAAAAATATTGTGAGAGGTACACTTTTTAGATATTTTTCCTATTAATAAGTTTTATTTGATATACCAGCCTTCAAAAAACCAAAAAAAATAGAGAAAATTGTGATGAGGTACACTTTTTAGAAATTATTCCTATTAAAGTAGATAACCCAGACTTTGTAGTCAATAAGTACACATTCTTCTAAATATTTGGTGACTAGGTACATATTTTAAGAAAAATTTTGGGGGGTTGGTCCTTACATATGAACTTATTCAAGGATAAGTTCAACAATAAAATTTATTTGTTATGAAATCTATTTTTTTGGTTAAATTATCTTAAATATCCTTAGCTTTTGGAATTCCATTAAACGTCGTTTGAAGAACCTTTAGCAGCTGAAGTCCACCGACATTTGAAGACAACTCTTCCAGTAATAAACGTATAAAAAACCGATGAGATTCTTCCTTCTCCGACTATCATGTAACCAAAATTTACCGAAAAACTTCCACATTCGAATTTCAAATTGATTATAATGGGTCAAGTCCAAGGGCCCAACTTATGTCATGAGCCCAGATCGAATTAATAGTCCAATTCCAGGAGATCCAGTAAGTCAAGTCCAAAGTGGTCCACGCTCTGTCAAGATCATCAGGTTCGAGAAGCCATGTCAGCAGGGGAGCATACAGGGTTATCCACACCACCTTGGAAAGAGTTAACACCCACCTCATCCCTTGACTGAATCTTATGGAGAGCACCGTAACCGCCTCGCCTGTTGAGAAAAGATTGCCAGCTCCACTAGAATAGTCACTTAGTTTCTAACAACTCGCCTCAATCTGTTATGCGGCGACTATAAATTGTAAGCTCTGCCAACACTTGGGGGCATCACACTTTGTTGAGCATAACTTTCTCCTCTCCCTCTCAACTTATAATTTTTTGCTCTCCCTACTCACTTGAAGTAATAACGTACCTGACGACTCTAGCCATTCAAAGTGGACTTAGATCACGTTGACCGAATTACTATAACTCTTGTCTTATCTCGCTTATTATCTCTCTCTATTTTAATTACTGGATTTATTATTGTTCAATCTACAGGTGGTGTATGAACTCAATTTGTGTATCACCGGTTTGGCGCCGTCTATGGAAAACAACTAAATTCTCACTTCTAAACACTCACTCTATTGAACTTATGGCGACCACCACCAGATCGATGAATCAGTCTAAGGATAATCCACCACGAGAGGAGGAGGTTGCTCCTCCACCAACCAATCCCGTCCAAAATGTGCAGCAAATGCTGGAGACTATGTAGCAGCTTCTGGCCCAAAATCAACAGATCTTACAACTTATGCTCGCCAGACAAGGAGGAGCACAACCTGTTGGACCTGAAAGTCAAAGGAGCCTCACGCCCTGGACTCTCCTCATCTGGGCGCCCCCTTGGGAGCCCTACACAAGGGAGCTCCCCATGAGGGACCTCTAGCTTCCCTTTCTCATGGTGGAGACCCGGTTTTTCCAAGAGGATGAGGGGTGAAAACCAAATTGTGGAGCATAGGAGTCATTTCTACAACAATTCAAAATGAGCTCTCAATCACTGGGATGAAAAAATAAAGGAAGTACAAAATCAATCGGGTGACATCTTCAATGCCATGAAGGCGCAAGGACTTGAGAATATGGACTACCTCATTAGGCGAACTGACACGTCTTTTCGTACCCGATGTGGCGAATTATCCCTTTCTCAAAAATTTAATTTGTCATTCGTCGAGACCTTTGACGGAACAAAGAATCCACTAGACCAACTTGAAATTTACAAGACCTTAATGCAGCTGCACAACGTCCCCGACGAAATCATGTGCAGGGCCTTTCCAACTACCTTGAAGGAATCAACTCGACAATGGTTCGTCAAGCTCTCCCCAGCCTCCATTGCCTCGTTTGCTGAGCTAAGCATGTCCTTCGTGTCGCACTTCATTGGAGGGCGCAGCCACCAGAAACTTGCCACCCACTTGCTCAGTATAAAGCAGAACCGAGATAAGAGCCTAAGGAGCTATCTCACTTGTTTTAACGAAGAGGTCCTCCGGGTTAAAGAGCCCAATGACAAGGTAACTATGACCGCCTTCTTGGGAGGCCTCCGATCGTCAAGCTTCCTCTTTTAAGTGATGAAGCATCCACCGAAAAGCATTTCAGAGCTGCTAACAAAAGCTCAAAAATACATGAATGTTGAGGACATTACAAGGGCTAGGTAAGGTAAGTTGTCCAGAACAGGGGAAAAGAGAAAGGAAAGAGACAGGGATGACAAGAAGAAGAGTAGCAATAAGCGTAGAATAACAGAGAGGGTACCCGCCAAAAATCGACTCAGTCTTGCTCCTCAGAGAGATCGACAAGCCTTTACTCCCCTTAATGCCGTTATAGGGCACATTTTATTCCAGATCTAGGATGACCCCGCAATAAAGTGGCCTGGGAGTATGAAGTCTCCTCAAAATCGTAAGAACCCGAACAAATACTGTCGCTTCCATCGCGCCCATAGCCACGACACTGATGATTGCAACGACCTCAAGAGACAAATTGAGGAGCCCATACAATGCGGTCACCTTCATCAGTACGTTGCTGGTAGAGGTTAGGCACTGCCACCGCCTTATAATCAAGAAGACCAGCAACCCATTAGAGAAATTCACACCATCTGTGGAGGGCTAGCAGGAGGAGGAGAATCACTCTTTGCCATAAAAACTCAAGCCAGAAAGGCTAGGCACCTCGACGATTTACGCCCATCCAAGGCGCTCAAGCATAGTAACAGCAAGGTCATATCCTTCTCGAATAAGGACTTGGAAGGAATTTAGCACCCCCATGACGACCCTCTGATGCTCACCATGACCATCTCCAACTTCCAGGTGCGAAGAATTATCGTGCACAGCGGTAGCTCTACGGATATCTTGTTCGCAGAGATTTATAACAAGCTCAACTTGGGAAGAGAGAGACTGCAACCTATTAGATCACCCCACATTGGGTTCTCAAGAAGAAGGTGTATCCCCTAGGGTCCATCACCTTACATGTTACTGTCGGAGTGGCACCCTAGAGCTCCATAATCATGGTCAACTTCTTGGTGATAAATTGCCCTTCGGCCTACAACATAATCCTAAGGCGACTTGCTTTCAACACCCTGAGAGCTGTGCCCTCCACCTACCATCTCATCCTCCGTTTTTCAACCCTGAACGGAGTCGAAGAGGTCCGATGAGACCAAGTAGCTGCCAGAGAATGATACGTCTCCTCCATGTAGACCAAAAACCTACAAGATGCCCTACAAGTGAAGGTTTTCCACCCAAGGGATGACGCCACCATAAAAAGAGGAGAGTCAGTCAAGGAGCTCACCCTAGTGGTCTTAGATGAGGGAACACCCAGATAGAAGAGTGTACATTGGCTTTTCCCTTTCTGAAGATTTAGTTCGCCAGCTATAGATTTTTTTAGGCACAACATGGATATTTTTACATGGTCGCATGCAGACCTTGAGGGCATCAACCTAGAGGTTGCCACACACCGCCTCAATGTCGACCACCATCACAAGTCTGTTCGCCAAAAGCTAAGGAGCGCGCCTCCACTGAAAGGGCCTAAGTGATGGACAAGGAGGTGGGGAAGTTGATGGAGAATAGGGCGGTCAGAGAAGTAGCATATCCAGATTGGCTTTCAAATGTGGTAATGGTGACCAAAACCAATGGGAAGTGGCGCCTCTACGTCAACTTTACCGAGCTTAACAAGACGTGCCCAAAAGACAGTTATCCGCTGTTGCGAATTGACCTGCTCATTGACGCCACTGCAAGACACGAACTGCTCACCTTCCTAGATGCATACTTTGGATATAACTAGATCAGTATGCACCCTCCAAACTAGGAAAAGACATCATTTATCACTCCGAAAGGGACCTACTATTACAGGGTTTTGCCCTTCGAGCTAAAAAACGCAAGAGTAACCTATCAACGGTTGGTGAACAAAATGTTCTAGTCTCAGATCGGGCGAACAATGGAGGTTTACGTGGACGACATGTTGGTGAAAAGCCTCGTTGTAGCAGATCACATTGACCACCTCCAAAAAAATTTCAATTTTCTCAGGTCCTATCGCATGAAGCTGAACCTTGAGAAGTGCGCCTTTAGTGTAGGGTTAGGAAAGTTCTTAGGCTTCATGGTCAATCAGAGGTGAATTGAGGTGAACCCCGACAAGATCAAGGCCATCCTCGATATGAAGTCACGCTCCTCAGCCAAGGAGCTCCAGCGCCTCAACAGCAAATTACAGCACTTAACAGGTTCGTTTCTGAGTCTGCAAACAAATGTCTGTCTTTCTTCAAGATTCTCCGAAAGGCCTTCTCACAGGGACCTGAGGCAGAGGAAGCCTTTCAAAAACTCAAAGCCTTCTTAGCTACGCTTCTCCTCTTCTCACAAGTTGCACCAGGTGAAACTTTGTATCTGTACCTTTCTACTTCCCTTTCGACAATAAGCTCTGTCCCAGTCAGAAAAAAAGATGAAGTGCAAAAGTCTATCTTTATGTGAGTAGAGCATACCGTGGAGCAGAAATCAGATATTCAGGGCTAGAAAAGCTAGTGCTCGCCCTGATCTCAATAGCAAGGCATCTACGACATTATTTCCAGAGTCACAGCATTGTTGTCGTCACAGACCAACCTCTGAAAAAGGTTCTAGGAAAGTCGAATGTGTCCAGGAGGTTCCTTAAGTGGGCAGTGGAACAAGGCGAGTTTGATATCTAGTACCAGCCAAGGGCGGCCATCAAAGCACAAGTCTTGGCAAATTTTGTTGTTGAGCTTACACCAGTAGAGGAAAAGAGCAACAAGTCTTCCACGCCTTAAATGTCGAGCCCAGACACACAAAGCAATCTGACGCCCAATGATGACACCCAGACGCCCAGGCAGAACACCCATGCGTCTATGCCAGACTCTTGGGCGCCCAGCCCAAGCGCCTAGGCACCCCCTGGTGCCTGACCTGGCGCCTAGGCACCCCAGCCAAGCACCTAGGCTCCCATAGTAATCTCCAAGCCCTCCTTTTTGCCACTCTGGAAGCTATATGTGGATGGCTCCTCGACCAGTGAAGGAGATGTAGCAGGTCTAATACTGATCAACCCTGACAGCACTCCTATCAAGTATGTTGTAAAGCTCCACTTCACCGCCTCCAACAGTGAGGCGGAGTATGAGGCACTCCTGTCTAGCCTAAGATTGGCAATTAAGATGGAAGCCCAACATCTCAACACTTATAGTGATTCACATATGATAGTCAATTAAGTGAAAGGTGAGTTTGAGGCAAAAGGAGCCAGAATGCAAGAGTACCTTGGCATGGTGAAAGCTTTGATCATCAAGTTCCAATACCTCCAAATCTGCCACATCCCGAGGGATAACAACATGGCTGCGAATGCACTAGCTAGGCTTGCCTCATCCTTAAAAGCCCCACCAGGGCTAGCATTCATTGGTCACCATATCAAACCAAGCAAGTTAGACGTGGAAGCTATAAACGTCAATTGTGCATCTGCCAAATCAAACTGGATGACCCCAATAAGGGCATACCTTCAGGAGGGCATGTTGCTAGAAGACCCACTGGAGGCCAAGAAATTCAAGATGAGAGCCTCCAAGTTTACCATCTTACAAGAAGGGCTACTCCTTGACATTATTGCGTTGTCTTTCGCCCGAAAAAGCTAAGTATGCCCTACGAGAGATCCATGAAGGGGTTTATGGGAATCACTCTGGAGGACGCTTCCTCACCCACAAGGTGCTCAGATATGGCTACCTCTAACCTAGCATGGTGAGGGACCCCCAAGAGTCGTCAGAAAGTGTGACAAGTGTCATCACTTTGCCACTGTGCCAAGGCAGCTGCCAGAGGAACTGACGGTCATCACGAGTCTATGGCTTTTTTCCAAATGGGGCATCGACATCCTACGCCCCCTTCCTCTCAACAGAGGACAGTGCAAGTTCGTGGTGGTAGCGGTCAACTACTTCACTGAATTGGCAGAAGTTGAACCGTTGGCACAGAAAATAGACGCACAGGTAAAAGATTTTATCTGGAAAAACCTAGTCTACCGCTTCGGGGTACCGCACGCCATAGTCAACGACAACGCCAAGTAATTCGACAACAAGCTCCTGAACTCCTTATGCTTCGACTTCTAGATAAAACAACCTCATTTCAGCCCAGCGCACCCGTAGGCAAATGGATAGGTAGAAGTAATGGTCAAAACAGTATTGCACTACCTAAAGACAAGGCTCGAAAGAGTGAAAGATTTTTGGGGTGACGAACTCCTAGGCGTATTATGGGCCTACTAAACGATGCCGAGAACCCCCACTGGAGAAATCCCCTTCTTTCTTGCCTTCGAAAATGAGGCAGTCATCCCTGTGGAGATCGGGATACATTTTCTAAGGGTCCAACACAACCACCCCATCACTAACGAGGAAGGACTCTGCATCAACCTCGACTTGGTAGAGGAGGCAAGGGAGATGGNTATGGATATCGGGGTACATTCTCTAAGGGTCCAACACCACCACCCCATCACTAACGAGGAAGGACTCTGCATCAACCTCGACTTGGTAGAGGAGGCAAGGGAGATGGTTGTGGTCCATAATGCGGAGTACAAGGACTGCATGGCGAAGTACTACAACTCAAGGGTGAAGCCTCATTCCTTATAACCAGGAAACTTGATCCTCAAAAAAGTGATCTGCACCACAAATTATTCGCTGGAAGGAAAGTTTGGACCAAACTAGGAAGGACCTTACCTCATAACAGAAGTGGTGAGACCAGACACCTACAAGATACAGAGTTCTGATGGGAAGGTATTACCCCATCTGTGGAACGCCGAGTACCTCAAGAGGTACTACCAATGACACCTTAAGAGAGAGGAAGTAGTAAAGTTGGGGAACTTGATTTTATTTTTGTACTTTTTTGGGGCTATTACTCGATATTGCTTGACATAAGCAATGAATGAATAAAATTTTCCAGATTTAATCCAAAAGATCTTTGTATTTTTGTATTCAATTTCAAAAGAGCATCAATGACAAAAAAACCACTTTTACAAAAGTAAGCCTACAAAATGCCTTTCTAAAAAAAAATCAAACGTCCCCAGCACTCTGACTACTCTCATGGTCATCTTCATCCTCATCACCCTCAACATTGTTAGATCCTCCATCACCATCATTAGGTGTCTTAGATGGCAAGAAGCCTGAAACATCAATATCAAGGAAAACAGCAGAAATCTTTCATCGGAGCTCTTCATAACCATCAATAAAAAGCATCTACAAGGCCATTCTCCAAGTCACTCTCAGCTGTGACAGCCCTCTCCTCAGCCCAAGAAGCTCTCTCGTGAGCTACTTTCACCTCTACCTCTGCTCTCAAGCAAGTAGCCTCTCTGAGCATAGCCCTCTTGTGGACCTCCACTAGTTCAGTCTCTCTGAGAATAGCCCTCTCGCGGGTCTCCACAAGCTCAGCCTCTCTGAGCATGGCCCTCTCGCAGGTCTCCACAAGCCCTACCTCTCTGAGTTCGTCCCTCTCATAGGTCGCCGAAAGCTCAGACTCAAACTTAGTCGTTCTCTCATGAGTCACCACTAGCTTAGTCTAAGAAGCCCTACCAGTAGCTTCAAGCTCAGTAATTCTCCCCTGAGCAGCAAGAAGCTCCTTCTTTAGAGCCTCATGACTAAGTTTCAGTTGGCTGTAAACATGGGCCCTTGAAAGCAAGCATATAGATGCAGTTGAAGCCTAAAAAAGACAAAGGAAAGACAAAAACGCACAGGGAAGGACTGGGAAAAGGGAAATAACAGACCCTTACCTGAACTAGGCTTTCCATAAATGTGTTAGTAATTCCCTCAACGCCCAAAGTACTAATCTCCTGAATTTCGGGCGAAAATACAAATATCCCAAGTCATTCCCTGATGACTCATGGGTTGCCTAAGATGGGACCAGTCTGAATCGGTGCCCCTGTAGAAGTTCCCACATGAGGAATGGACGAACGGGGGGCAGAAGGTGTGACCGACAGGGGGGACTTTAGAGTAGTAGTTGCAGCTTAAGGAGTCGTCGACTGAGGAGGCACCATTGGAGAGGTCATTTGATGAGAGCACGCCCGAGGCACCACTAGAGGAGTCCCTTGAGGAGAGCTCATCTCAGGCGGCACCATTGGAGAGATAACTTGGGAGGCATCGCTCGTCCTTGCCACCTTAAGAGGAGGAATGTTCCTACTAGAGAGGCGGGATCCGAATACTATTCTATCTACTGCAAAAGAAATAAAGTGTTATCTAGATAAAAAAAATACCAAGAAAAAAGGGCAAAGTATAAGAGAATCAACATACCCTTTCTCTTCAAAGAGGAACCGTCAAACCTCGAAGAGGGTTCACCAGCCCTAGCACCTATCGAAGGGGAACCACTAACTCCTCCCTCGTTGAGCGTGAGAGCTCCAAAGTCCCTTATCGGATGAGCTCTCATGGCCTGTAGCTTCCACTCTTGGTCCTTGGAGAGCACAGGAGAACCTACAAGGAATGTGATGAGTACACAGCCTACAAGGAATGTGGTTAGAGAAGGGTAAGTATATAAGGCATACCAACTTTCTTTGGAGCACCCTATCTTGTTGGTACCAATGCCTTATCACCATCTAAAGCCTAGTCTCCACCAACGAACATGAAACGAGACTTTCAACTATGACAGTTGGAGGGCAGTCCAGTAATCAACTTGTTAGGAGCAAGAGTCTCACTCGAGTAATAAGTTGCATGAAACTCACTATGAGAGGCATCCTCATGGTGCACCTTCCTCCACAACACCAAAAAATTCAAAAAAACTCTCCAACCGTTGGGTTCCAACTGCCCTGGTGTCAATGAAAATTAATGCAGGATACAACAAACAGAGGAAGGCATTGGGAACCTGAGCCCAGCTTCAAGCATCTCCTCATAGATAGCAATGTCTCCAGAGGAGGCATCACAAGTAGACTCACCCATCTCGGCTCAACGGCACAGTACCGTTGGAGGAATGTGGTAAGCAGAGACTACTTGCAAAATATCAACGTATGTATTTAAAGTGCTAGAAATAGTACTCACTCTAGATCCACCGTCGTCAGGAGCTACCTTCCCTTAGTGCTTTTTGTTATAAGGGCATGAAGAGTTACCTGAGCTACTACCAAGAAGACCCTGAGGAATTTGATTTTGAGAGGGTCCATCTGATGGAGCCAAATAATCTACCACATTGCCAGAATTGTCACCACCAAAAGTGCCTGTCTCCTTCGCCGCCAGCAAATCCTCGTCGAGCGTCTAGGTGGCCCCAACAGCAACGCCTGCTTGGCCCCGATAGCAGCGCCCAGCTCAGGGAGAATGGCCAGCACATCAACAGTGCCTAACGTCACTGCCTCGCCCAAATACTTGCCCAGCACAATAGGTGCGCCCAACTCCCTGGCCTGATCGACTAGTTGTCTGCCCGCCACAGCAGGTGCACCCCCTTCCCTCAGCTCGCCCAAACAATTCTTGCCCAATTGGGTTGACTGGGCCTCGGTGCCCAACGTCTGGACAACTCTGTCTACGCGCCCAACTCCTCGCCAAATTGTATCCATGCCCGCTGGACTACGCAAATCAACAGATTGTCCAGACTGCTCATTTGCGTGCCTCATCTACATGCCTCGCCCCTGCACGCCCAAAGCCAACAGAACCCACCTCCCTGTACAACTCGCCCAAGGCCTCCAAAGGAGCGCCCATGATTTGCTCACCCTCCTGAACCAGCCTAGTGACGACGCTGTCTCGCGTGGTCTTACTGACGCCTCCTTTGCCCAAGCTCCCTCTCTAATCAATACATGTTTCTCCTTTTCCAATAATAGTGGGGACATGCGTCCTCTCTTCAATCGACATTGCTCTGAACACTCAACTCCAGAATCTCGCCTTTTTGTTCTTGAAAGATTTCAAGAAAAGTTCCATTTCACTCTCTCAAAATTTCTATGGAATGGTTAGAATGGGGAAGAAACTCCCTATTTATAGCTTAGGATTTTTTGATATCCTATTAAGGAAAGGAAAAAGCAAAAAGCCCCAATTTATAATCTAGGGCTCTTCAAGAGTCCAAAAAGGAAAGTAAATGAGGAAGTTTATATAGCTAATGGTGTTCCACAGGTAAAAGGAGCCTACAGGAAGGGGAGAAGTCACCAATCCAAAGAAGTCTCCAAAAATTCCAGATTTAAGAAGGGCTGATTGTTATTTTGACCGTAATTTTTGATCTGTAGCTCCAAATAGGGGTCATAATATGTCAAATCAAATTTTTGGCCTACCAAAGTTTTTCCAATTATGTCGTTCGGCCGAAAATTTAAACTCAACCAAATGCCCTCATTTCCAAGTTTCATTGGACGCAAGGCATTGGGGAAAAATGATGGGTCAAGCCCAAGTGTCAAACTCATGTTATGAGCCCATAGTGGTCCATACCCAGTCAAGATCATCAAGTTCGAGGAGCCACATCAGTAGGGGAGAATGGAGGGTCATCCACACCGCCTTGGAAAGATTCAACACCCACCTTATCCCTCGATCGAATCTCATGGAGAGTACCATAACCGCCTTGTCTGCTAAGAAAAGATCACCAACTCCACTAGAATAGTCACTTAGTTACTAACAACTCGCCTCAATCTGTTATGGGACCGACTATAAATTGTAAGTCCCGCCAACACTTGGGGACATCACACTCTGTTGAGCATAACTTTTTCCTCTCCCTCTCAGCTTGTAACTTTTTGTTCTCTCTACTCATTTGAAGTAATAAAGTACTCAACGACCCTAGCCATTCAAAGTGGACGTAGGTCACGTTGATCGAACCACTATAACCCTTGTCTCATCTCGCTTATTATCTCTCT
Source organism: Ilex paraguariensis (assembly GCA_963454935.2). Classification (NCBI taxonomy): domain Eukaryota; kingdom Viridiplantae; phylum Streptophyta; class Magnoliopsida; order Aquifoliales; family Aquifoliaceae; genus Ilex; species Ilex paraguariensis. The sequence continues at coordinate 1,739,738 of CAUOFW020005169.1, read as the reverse complement.
TTATTTTAATTACTGCATTTATTATTGTTCAATCAACAGGTGGTGTACAAACCCAATTTGTGAATCATCAGAGTCCATTCAATAATTGCCATATTCGACTGCCTTCTCGAGTTTGTTGTGGACAATAAATTGAAGTCATTGAAGAATTTATTGTGTATTCTAGGGTTTTGTTCCACATCTTCCAAAATTTTGATTTTGAAATTAAAGTTCAGGTATGGATTCTTATTCAAAAAAAGAAACATGAAATCTGTATTCAACAAAATTGTGATGTAATTGGGAAAAAAAAATTTGTTGTTTGTTTGGTAAAATAAATTCGAGGTTACATATTCTATATCTCAAAAAGTTGAAGTTATTGCCCATTCTAACGTAAATCAAGCATATGTATATTCTTTCTCTGGCTTGTAGTCAACATCTTCAAAGTTTCTATAACTAAATAGAATAACATTGTTAAGAGTATTTTTGGGATTTAAAAAAAATAGTAGACTTAAGTACTTATTATTAAGATGAAAAATAGATTTATCACCAAATTTCACTATTTTTAAATTTGCATACTTCCACATCGGTGAATCAAACTCGAGACTCATTCGCCGTGGATGATGAATTGATAGTGATTTTTATTTTTTGTGTCTTTTTTTTTTTGGTAGGATTTTGTTGCTTTTCAAAATTCAATTTTTATAAAATCACTCTTCTATGATATTACTCTTTTGTGTCACATTTTCTAGTAACATTATGAAATCCGAAATCCGTTTTTGTTGGACTCACTTTGTGATGACATCAATAGATTCGATTGATTCTTTGATACAAATTACAAAGCTCGGGCATTAATCTGGATTCTAAACAGAAACAAAATTTTAATACAAGCTAAACACTTGATAGTTTCACTTTTCCCTTAGTTTTTTTAATTTATGATTTAATTGGCTTTTACTTTTTAATTGTCGAGATTTTGGTCATACAGTATTTTCAGACACGGGTCCATCACTACTAGTCTATCAATAAGATAGAATTCATTTTGAATCCTTAAATTAGTCTACCACAGAAGTGGTTGTGATTCATTTAATCAAATGGCTCCAAAATTATCCTTAGAAATTTTTTTCCCCAAACACGAAAACTCCAATCAGTCCATATCTTTTCAAGCTAACTAAGGTCAAACAAAATCTTATCTATCTTATCTCTTTTTTCTCTCTCTATTAGGGATGATGAATAATTTATTTTTTGATTGTAGGATTCTAAGAAAAACTTGCTGAATTTTAATCATATTTTTTGATAAATGTAATTTTTAAAATTATCAATTTTTTTATATTAAACTGAGTCTAAAGGCGCGAGCAATTTCTATTATATATCTATACTTGTTGATTTAAATGAATCTCAGTGTAAGACCCTGTATTAAAATTAAAGAAGAATAATATTATCTTAAGAGTTCTCATAAGATGAATAAAAGGATGGTAGAAACTTAGAATCATAGTTGAAAGATTGACTATGAAGTTTGAGTTTCGAACTACTTGACTTTCGGGTCAAACTTAGTTTCGAAGGTGTGTAAGCTTATGAAGGGTAATTAGGTAAGTTTCTAAATATTTTTAGGTCAAAATAAGGTTTTCATTGAATCTGGAAGGTCGAAAAACCTTGAGAGAGGTAATATGGGGTATATTAGAAGTTAAAAAGTATTCCGAAGTTAAAACACATTTTAGATATAATTTGGGTATGAAGGATTTTGACTCTGACTTAGTATTTGGACCAAAAATTTTTACCCTAATGTCCATTTGAGCTGAAATTTTAACAATAGACACTAGACTTTTAGGGCTACAAAAGTGTATTTAACAAAAATTTCCAAATCGACCTCTAAATAGGTCAAAACTTCATTGAAAGTTTAGCTAAAAATGAAAGTACGTTCGAACGTGAGGATCCGTTCGACCGACAGTTCGTTGTAGTAATTTTGTGTTTGATAGAAATCTAATGGAAAAACAAACGTACTGGGAGAAACTAACATTCGAACGCCAAAATGACGTTCGAACGTGAGTTACGTTTCAGAGTATTAGATTTACGTCAATTGGACTCTTTTCTCACCCCATAAATACATAAGAACGTCTCTCTTAGCCTTATTTCAACATTTATAACCCTACAGAGTCTTGGAGAGTAAGAAAAAATAGGAGAAACACAAGATTGAAAAGAATTTTCACATTTGATCGGATCAAAACCTCTAGTTTTTCACACAACGCTAAGGAAGCAAGATAGGAGTTTTTTCCTAATCTTGTTCATTGAGGCTAGGGTTTATAAATATGTATGTTTTGAATCTCAATCATAGATATTTTTTATGGAATCCTTGTTTCTTAATGTTCTTGCAAATCATATCATGTTTTGAATGAAGTTATGGTTTGATAGCTATAAAATCCTTGTTTTTGATCTCAAAATCCTTGTTTTTCAAGAAATATAGATTTTTTCCTTGGTATTCCATTGTTCTTGATTCAAAAACTCTAGTGCTTTATTTGGAATAATAAAATTCTATCTTTTGATTATCTTGCTTATTTTCTTGAGTTTTTATGTTGGAAAAATAAATGTGAAATTTAGGGTTCTTGATTTACTTGTGATATGAGAAATTAGTTAAGTATTGTATCTCTTGTGTGGATGTTTGGATGAACATGGGTGACCGTTGACTGGGTATCGTAGAGTGAATAGATGTGTTTCTTACTCCGAATGGGTTTGAAGATCTCTATCACTCGTAGTGGGGTTGGTGTCTTGTGAGGACCAAACCACTATTCACTCACGTGGTATCGAGGCTGAAGATTAGTATACTATTCATAGATTGGATTGTCACTACCAATACGTCGGTATACGCCCTTCCTAAAGTTGTATATCCTTGTGAGGATTGGGGGTGTGTGTGTGGATCAGGATATTCTCAATGTGTGTATTCATGCGAAATCTTACTTCCTACCTGAGATACAATTGGGGATAATGATACAAAATGTTGGTAATGGTTAATTGTTGGAAATGATATAAAATGTTGGTAATGGTTTATTGTTGGAAATGATTTATTGTTTGAAAATTGGTTTTACTTCTTCATTTATTTTATTAATACTGCATAAACTTGAGATCGGATGAATTGTTACTGTTTTCTTTCAAAAGTTATATATAATATTTGTAAAATGAGACTAACTTGTTTCATATGTTTTTAAAATCTTGTTTGAGTTTAGGAGGATTTTTCTACAGAGCTTAGTGCTCACCCCTTACAAACAACATCTTTTTTAGATTATAGGTTAAAGGAAGAGCTCGGATCTGAGAAGCAGGTACATTGAGAAGCTCAAATTGAGGGGAACAGGGATCCTGAGGTGAAATTTTAGAGTTACTTTCTTTATGTTCTAGACTGGGTGGTTTATTTGGGAGATAATGTTAAGCATAATATTTTATTTATTCCGCTGTAAGAGAATATTTAGTCTTTTGGATGTAAATGTCATGGTTTGGCATATTTTTTTTGGATGATGCTTTAGTTGTTATGGATGGCGAATGAAATTTAGTTTACTTTATGGATTTCATTTAGTTGATCGCATGATATGAATGGTTATAGATAGTAATACCTTCCATGGTGGATTTTGAGGCGTTATAGGTTTGGTAGCAGAGCTTAGGAATTGAGTCTTACATGGGAACTAAAGGTTGTGAACTATCATTTGAGAATTAGGTGAGGGTGAAGAAACTCTAGGCTTAAATTTGTTTTGAAGTTATATGTTTATAAGATAAGTGTGATTTGTTGCTTAATTAGGTTAGGAATTAATTATTTGTTCAAATTCATGGATTAGCTAGTTTAGAGGAGTTCACAAAAATTTTGAGGTGGATATGCTCGTTTTATATCATGTAGTTATGGACTATTCTAAGAGATGGATGGTAATTTGACATTTGGTTAGTAAATGATGCTATGCATAGATTTTTATGCAAGTGATATTATCTGTATTGGAGATGGGTACTAGATAGGATTTGTGACAAAAGACACCCAAACTCAAATGGGACAGCTATAGTAGAATCATCAATCAAGCAAACTACCTTTCATTAATTGGACCATAACTCTTTGTTGGAAAGTCCAAATTGTGCACCATTTTTCTTGTTAGAATCTTAACTCGTATATCTTTTCAACCATGTAGGTTACTTATGCTATAAATGCCTAAATTAAATCAGTTTATTCTCTTAAGTTGATCAAAAATCTACAATGTGCTATTTCTTGGATAAAAAAGTGTCGTGCTTTCTTTTTAGAATCTAAAGGACTTATCCTTAAGCGAGCTTCCACACTATTTAGGCTTTGATTTAGAGACACCCCCACCTTGATTGAAGTGTTTTGATGGATAATAATATAAAATTGGACTATGACTTGGTGCCTTGTTGACTCTAAGTATTCTACTCTACTATTAGTGTTACTTATATTTTTTTAAAGTGAAGGAGATGTGATAACCCAATTTGAATATGTGGAGGTAAGGTCAACTTAGATATTTTTAAGGTGGACAAAGTTTTGAATAATAAAGTTATGAAAATTTATGTGTGTAACTCAAAACTCATAGAAATTAGGAAATGAATGTAGTTTTGGTTTTACGATATGAACTATAGGAGTGTTATATTTTTCTCTAGGATGAGTACGACGGTATGAGATAGTATAATTCTCAAATATGATCAATTTAAGGAATATGGTGAAGTAACATCGAATGAGAGCCTATTTTGGAATATTAATAGGAATTGTGGTTATGGTTCTTAAATGAATAAGAGTTTGTTTTCAAAATCACAAACTCGAGGTTACCAATATTAGTTTGAAAATATTATAGAGAATTGACTAAATTTACTTTAAAAGTATTAATGGTTTAGAAGGGTCATACATAGGATACTCATTGAGGACGTTATATTTAAGTAATTTAATTTTGTTGTGGGCTTAGTTCACTACACTTAAACTCTCTAAAATATTAACAATCGATAATCTATTGGTTGAGTGTGGAGTTAATAATTAACTTGTATTTACAAATTTGATTAGAAATTTAAGGTCGAGTTATGAAAACGGGCTTAGAGACATGTAAAAAAAAATCTATGAAGCCTGACTAAGTTGTATTACTTACCTTTGACCCTATATATTGTAGGATTAAAGATTATAGATGCTTAAAAGCTCGAGATCATATGTATAAGACAATTATTGAAATAAGGATGATTTCAATGTTTGGTGTTAATTTCTATTATTTCATGGGATATTTCAATGTTATTAGAGTTGTGTTGGGGAAATATGAAGTTCTTTTTCTTGTCTCTTTTAGTACATTATTAAAATATGTTTGATTAATTACACTTGAGGATTGTTGGTACGAGTATTGAAGAATTCGAACTTTACGATTAGTGGTGATAATTGAAACGATGTAATTTAAAGAATTAATAATGATACCTGTGCGGATTAAATTTGAAATAGATGTAGAAACTTTATGTAATTTTGGGAAAAATGACTATGGTTATTCTAGTAATTAGCAAATCGTTATTATCCTAGAGATTATAATTAATTGCTAAGGTTATGATGACTAATGTAATTAAATAGAAGAACATTAAGTGAATCATTGAAAGTCTTGATTTAGTTTTGATTATATCATAAGAAGTCTAGTGATAGGGAATTGAGAGATATTTTTGGATCCTAGACAGTTTATCTTCACATTTTGGTATATTACAAGATATATATTGTACTGGATTGTATCCTAAGGATTCGAAAATATAGGTATCATGAAAAGAGTTGTGATGTTAATTAAAACCACTAAGGATTGATTACATTGTTTATTGATTCTAGCTCAATGTTAGAGATTAAGAATAAATACTTGGAAGATAGAAAAAAAAATTAAATGGCCTTAATCAAGTTAGTGAACATGTAGAGATATTAAGATTGATCTAAAAGTATGAGTCCGGATACAAGTGAGTTATGAAGGGGATTGTAAGGCTTATTGATTTGAGCTCAAGATTGTGGACTGAGAGCAAATATCTTGGAGATATAACTTGACCCTTAACCTAAGTAGTATAGTTGGTTAATTACAAAAATTCCCTTTGAAATGATTTGATAGATCGTTAGTGTACACATTTTGGAAGCTATAATTGGAAGACAAGTGAGGTTAGGTTTCAATTGTACACTTTGGTAGCATCTGACATATCTTCTCAAAACTTTCAAACCTATGAGAACTCTTATCTTGTGATTAGTTTTGACTTGTGAATTGGTAGATTATAATTTATATCAGAGTGCGCGGTGAACTATTTGAGTAATGACTATAATGGTGAAGGTAAGGAGTATCATGTGGAATTACAAATGAATGTGCAACCTAAGAGTTGATCCTAGAATATTGACTTATGTGGGGGTGTGAAGTTGTGAATTGAAATTATTGTTAGGTTTCAAAAAATGTGAATTTATCTTGGTTAGTGAGAAAAAAAAAATCATTAAAAATGTTGTATCTATTTCAGGAATTGAGATAAATCTTATCATAATGTCATTGCCAAATTTTGTGTTATACCATGATGTTAGTATAGGAAATATAAATAACCCTATTAGCGAAATTGCATTTGGGTTATGTTGATATGCTTATGAATAAGCTACATGTAAGAAGTAAATATGAGGTATATTGAAATGATTAGTGAAATTCAAAAGAGAAGTGATATTTGATGAGTAGACAATTTAAGTATTATGATCTAGTAGTATGCATGACAATAAATTACTTGAAACTATCATATAAAACTATTAAGAATAAAGGTGATAATGAATTCTAATGAAGGAATGTAAACTTAAGCACTTCACTAACTGAAATGACGATATACGTTGAAGGGGTGGATTTAAAATTTAGGCTATGATATTCTGTTTTGATCTTGTTTTTTATATTTAAAGGATGAATAGAAGTGGATACATCCAGACCAAATGAGAATTAGATAGACTAACTCGATAATTAAATTTCGAGGACGAAACTTTCTTTTAGGGGGTGGATTGTAAGACCCCGTATTAAAATTAAAGAAGAATAATAATATCTTAAGATTTCTCCTAATATGAATAAAAGGATGGTAGAAACTTAAAATCATAGTTGAAAGATTGACTATGAAGTTTGAGTTTTGAACGAATTGACTTTTGGGTCAAACTTAATTTTGAAAGTGTGTAAAGTTATAAAGGGTGATTATGTAAGTTTTTAAATGTTTTTAGATCAAAATAAGATTTTCATTAAATCTGGAAGGTAGAAAAACCTTGGGAGAGGTAATATGGGGTATATAAGAAGTTTGAAAGTATTCCAGAGTTAAAATACATTTTAGATAGAATTTGGGTAGGAAGGATTTTGACACTATCTTAGTATTTTGGCCAAATATTTTTACCTTGATATTCGTTTGAGCTGAAATTTTAACACTAAACACTAGACTTCCAGGGTTACAAAAGTGTATTTCACGAAAATTTTTCAAATCGACCTCTAAATAGGCCAAAAATTCATTGGATGTTTAGCTAAAAATTGAACTACGTTCAAACGAGAGGATCCGTTCGAACAATAGTTCGTCGCAGTACTTTTGTGTCTAACAGAAATCTGATGGAAAAGCAAAAGTACTAGGAGAAATTAACGTTCGAACATGAGTTACGTTTCAGAGTATCAGATTTACGTCGATTGGACTCTTTTCTCACCCCGTAAATACATAAGAACGCCTCTCTTAGCCTCATTTTAACATTTATAACCCTAGAGAGTCTTGGAGAGTAAGAAAGAAGGGGGAAAAAACAAGATTGAAGGGGATTTTAGCATTGGATCGGATCAAAACCTCTAATTTTTCACACAGCACTAAGGAAGCAAGGTAGGGGTTTCTTCCTAATCTTGTTCATTGAGGTTAGGGTTTATATATATGTATATTTTGACTCTCAATCATAGATATTTTTTATGGAATCCTTGTTTCTTGATGTTCTTGTAAATCATATCATGTTTTGAATGAAGTTATGGTTTGATAGCCATAAAATCCTTGTTTTTGATCTCAAAGCCCTTGTTTTTCAATAATTACAGATTTTTACTTTGATATTCCATTGTTTTTATTCAAAAACTTTAGTTCTTTATTTGGAACAATAAGATTATATCTTTTAATGATCTCTTGCTTATTTTCTTGAGTTGTTATGTTGAAAAAATACATGTGAAATTTGGTGTTCTTGATTTACTTGTGATTTGAGAAATTGGTTGAGTATTGTATCTCTTGTGTGGATGTTTGGATGAACATGAGTAACCATTGACTGGGTATCGTAGAGTGGGTAGATGTGTTTCTTATTTCGAATGGGTTTGAAGGCTTCCTACCACTCATAGTGGGGTTGGTGTCTTGCGAGGATCAAACCACTATTCGCTCACGTGATATCGAGGCTGAGGGTTAGTATACTATTCCTGGGTTGGATCGTCACTGCCGATGTGTCGATATACGCCCTTCCTAAAGTTGTATATCCTTGCGAGAATTGGTGTGTATGTGTAGGCTAGGATATTTTCAATGTGTGTATTCATGTGAAGTCTTACTTTCTATCTAAGATACAATTGGGGGTAATGATTCAAAATATTGGTAATGGTTAATTGTTGGAAATTATGTAAAATGTTGGTATTGATTTATTGTTGGAAATGGTTTATTTTTGTAATTTGGTTTTACGTCTTCATTTATTTTATTGATACTGCGTAAACTTGTAATCGGATGAACTGTTACTGTTTTCTTTCAAAAGTTATATATGAAATGAGATCAACTTATTTCATATGTTTTCAAAATCTTGTTCGAATTTGGGAGAATTTTCCTACAAAACTTAGTGCTCACTCTCAATAAACAACATTTTTTTTTTAGATTATGGGTTAGAGGAAGAACTCAGATCTGAGAGGCTGGTACATTGGGAAGCTCAAATTGAGGGGAACGGGGATCCTGAGATGGAAGTTTAGAGTTGTTTTCTTTATATTCTAAACTGGGTGGTTCATTTGGAGACAATGTTAAGCATAATGTTTTACTTATTTCGCTGCAAGAGAATATTTAGTCTTTTGGTTGTAAAGTCATAGTTTGGCATATTTATTTTTGGATGATGCTTTAGTTGTTATGGATGACGAATGGAATTTTGTTTACTTTATGGATTTCATTTAGTTGCTCGCATGATATGAATGATTATAAATAGTAATGATTTTTAGGGTGTATTTTTGGGTGTTACACTCAGTCACTATTGTGGTAGACTAACTTCACGATTGAAAATACTCTTCCCCCAAAAAAAAAAAAACCCTACCCACTTAAAACCATAATAATTTCGTACCTTTTCAAGCTAACAAATGCCAAAATAAGTATTCTTTCTCCTATATCTTTCTTCCCTCTGAATTAGGGATGCTAAATAATTTATTTTTTGATTGTATGATTCTGAGGAAGAGTTGCTGAATTTTAATCCTAATTTTTTATAAATATTATTTTTTTATATTTAACGTGCCTAAAGACATGCAATTTCTAGTATACATATATAATTGAAGGTGGGCTCCCATGTGGAGCTCCCACGGTAGACATCGTGAAGGTGAAAGGAAACTTTAGGTTTTCTCGATGAGTAATGTTTTTAGGATCTGAACAAATTGATTGAACTTGTTGATTTAATGATGTAATAGTGATATAGTCCAATAATATTGTTATGGATTTAACTGTTGGACGTCTATATTAAGACTATCACTTTATACATTANCCCAAAAAAAAATGTGCAGCTCCCACGGTGGACATCATGAAGGAGAAAGGAAACTTTGGCTTTCTCAATGAGTAATGTTTTTAGGACCTGAAAAAATTAATGTAATTTTTTTAATTTAATGATATGATAGTAACATGGTCTAAAATATTTTGTACGCTTAAAGATTAAATTTTTCATAGTGTACTCTCAATGTATTAAAAGTATAACAATGTGACCCTTCTGTTAACTTTCATTGTTTACTCTATTAAAAATCACCTCATTGATTTTGTGACAAAACTAGTAACAGAAACTAACGAAAAGTCCACAATGAAACGCTTTCAAAACATTGAGGGTACAATGTGAAAAATCTAATATTTGAGGTATACAAAAATCTAATCTTTGAAGGTACAAAATATAAATTCTTATATATACAAAATACAATTTGCCCTCGTAAATTAAATCTATAATATAAAACAGAGCAGATTTCAATAAGCTCATTCAACGGTCACTAACATCCCTCTCAAAATTATTCATATTGAATTTCTCTCTCTTTTCAAATCCATCACTTTTTACTTGCACCGTATTTTCAGGCACAAATTACCGATAGTATAACTTATATAAGGACCTTGACAAAACAAAATTGGCCACCAATGTCCATGGCGGCGCCCATAAGACTGGCAAGTTAAACAATCGCTAAGGACCCTAAAATTTGTTAGGGTTATCAGCTCTTAACTAGAATGGTCTAAAGAATTCTAGACTAAAAAAGTCCAAAGAAACAAAAACACACTAAAACGCCAGAATAAAATAAAAAGTTCCAAACTTCTCTCTCTCCTCTTAATAAACAAGATAATGCTGAGCAATTCAGTCCACTTACTGCAATTTTTTGTCTTGACAGTACTACTGCATCGTTCCCCTTGGTGTTTAGTAGTTGAAGTGAAGGTGATTATATATACTCATTCCTCCCACTATAGCATTCTGGTATCCTATGTAGACCCAAGGCCCTTAATTCAAAGGATTCGAACCTCCACTGCAGGACATTTGTCACTATTTTCGACACCAACTGTGATGTGCTAAGTTACCTTAGTATCTACGTCGCAAAGAGGTTGCAGACCCAAGACACACCACCTAGTAGAAGAAGAAGAAAAAAAAAATCTATTTATTGGACCCCTCTATCTTGAATCAAGCCCATAACACATTAGTATGTCTGAACTGTGATTCTAAAGTGTCCAGCAGGGCTTGCTCAAAAAGCCCAAATAGCTTCACCAACTACCTAAGAAAGAGCTGAAAGGTCCATAGCACTAGGGTGGCCCATTGAGAATTGCCCTTCACTATATTTAAGGAACAACTCCAACGTTGTACTGTAGAGGTGATTGTTCCACCAATGGCAACAAAACAACATCGTATCACTTACAAAATTGTGCCATTTTGTTGTTGTTCCAACATCGTGTTCATGGAGGAACTCTGAGGATGAAACAATTAAAAGAATAACCAATCTACACCAATATCTAACTGAAAAAATACAGATGTCTTGAATTTTTTTCAAACTATATGAAGGTAAAAAAGAAAATATTTAATATGGAGAATCTCTAGTTTTGATTCTCGTAACACAATCCTTGTTTACATGATGTGCATGATTTGTGAACAATTTATGTGTGTTACCCAAGCGGCTAATATAGGATTATGGTTGGAACCATACATTTTCGTTTCCTAACAAGAAAAGATATTTAATGAATTTAGTTTAAAAGGTTACTAGTGCAATGCTTAATCAACCCAGTAAGAACACCAACACCAGATTCTTATAACCTTGTGATGAGCATATAAAACTAGGGTATTTGTAGTTGCTGGTTTTCCCTTTTACTGGTTGGGTCAGTATTTTCCCTTCGTTTATAGTTAGTTTAGTATTTTTTTTATTTTTTTTGGGTTAAATCTCTTTGTTATTTTTTTAAATTATGAGAAGCGGCCATGGAGTGGTTTTGAGTAGTTTATTTTGCATGACTTTGAGAATGCATACCGAGAATCAAAAAATCTTTCAAAGTGTAAAATATAATTTTCGGTCAATGCCCTCAAAAGTATCATATGCACAACAAGTGGCATTTTCTATTTAGAATTAGACAACTATTACTAACAAGATTAAGGTGTAGAAGTATAAAACATGAGGGATGAAATTAAATACAAAACAACAACAAAAAAAAAAATGTTTTTAAGGACCACAGTCGGAATGGGGTTGTTGCTAACCGTAATTTTTTTTTAAAAAAATTTCTATTGATGGGAAGCGGTTTCTATTGGAATATGCTCAAAGAAAGGTTGAAAATGAGGATAAAAAATCTTGAATAGGTAGTGGATCCTTGAACCTAATTTATTGATTGATTCATCATAGTCATTAGATTAATTAGCAGGAAATCTCGATATTGGATGAAATATAATATCAATCCAACAATTTTGGTTGATTAAATCCGAAAATTAAATCAATAAATTAGATATGAGTAACATCATTTTTTTGTAAATAATATGATGTCATTTTATGTTGTTTTTGCCTAATGGCGCAAGCTTCCTCACTTCCAATTACAAACTAGGACAAATAATATTTGACTATTCCACTATGTTCTTTATCTCACTACGGCAAAACGGAAATGATATTCATTGCATAGGCTTTATTTAGTGTGCTCTTCGCTATTCAAGCATTATCCTGTTTTATGGGGTGTTTGTGGACTACAACATTGCTTAACAAATAATACATTTCCATGATCCTCTCAACCATTAGAATTTATAACAAAAGTTAAGTCAAAATACTCATAGTAATACATTTTAGACATAATGTATTATTAGACTCTCCACATTCTAATATAGGTCTTCCTACCACTATTAGAATAAGCACCACATCAATAATATGAAGACTTTTTCTTAGTCTTTCATACAAATGTTAGAGGGTGTGGGTGACAATTAACTTCAAAGAGGCCTCCACACTTAAATATTGGTCTTTGATGCATTTGTGATGAAACGATTGATCACAATCACTACAATAGTGGATCCAACAGTTAACATTTATTTATTTCTCACACATTTCACAACAAGACTCATCAATATGGTTGCTAAATGTAGGATAGCACAGGATGAGGGGATGTTTGTCCCATTGATGCCAGATGGTATATGGGAGTAGAGCACAGGTGTGGACTAGTCTGAACTGGCAAGCATCACATCTGATGGGTCCAGCCCAAGCCCCAACTCAGATAATAGTCCCAGCCCAGATCAGTCCCAACCCAGATAAGCCCCAATAGGTCTGACCCAAAAGAGACCTAAATCTAGTCAGGCTTACCAAAACCCTAAGAGCCAAGTCATCATAAAGTCAAAGAGTCAACAATGTCATCTTAAGGTGAGGAGGTCTGCCACGCTATCCATGGACCAAGTCTTGAGGAGATCTCTACGCCCTCTCTGCAACTGCCTCATCTATTGCAAGGATGGCGCCCATTCTACTAAATTGGTTTTTCTGTTACTATAAGACGTCTGAATCTGTTAGAAGACACTTATAAATTGTAAGTCATACCTACACATGAAAGACATCTCTCACATCTTATATCTCGCCTATTACTCACACTTGAGCACCCACCCCTCTTACCAATATATGAGTGAAGCATATTACCAGTAGAAACCAATAATATTGGTCCTTAACTTGAACTAATAATCAAATAAAAATTAGAAGCATAGTCAATGTTATAATTAACTTTTGGTCAAAGAGAACTTACCGTTTCTACCCATGGTTTCAGACACCATTAATTCTATTGGTCTTTAACTCTAACTATAACCCAACAGTAACCAAACTGTCCTTAACCAAACTGTCCTTTCCTTTTTGTTGGACTGTGGAACAAGATAAGCAAGTCCCTCAAACAAGCAGCGGTAATTATCTTTCAGTTCATTTTTTAGCTCAACATTTTCATATGAAGAAAATTTCCCAAACACTATGTTCCTTAATAGACCGTAACGGATCCCTTATTGTCTACAAAAAAATGAAGAGAAGAAATAATAAAGAGGTAAAAAATAATTATTGCTGAAGAAAAAAAGTAAAGCGAAAGCATTGATGACAGCTATTGAAAACCCCACACTTCAAAATAAATTGAAGTGGGGAGGAGTGGCATACCTCTGGAATCAAGCACTAGAGAAAAGGAACCTGAAATAGAGGGAGAAAAACAATATGTCGTGATGATCATTCAAGTCAATGGTACAACATCAAAGGAATGAAGAACCTCTTCAAGAATCATTCTCTTTTCTGTGTTTAGAGGACTCTCTGGTTTGTCAGAGTGAGCAATATTTAGAAGATAGAGCTTTTTAGATGCCACAAATGCAGCGGAAAAAACCCTCTTCATTCCTCCTCTGGTGCTATCAACTTCATACTCAAACTCATAGACTTGTAGGCCTCCCGGGCCAGATCTCTCTGAAACAGCAATCACCTCAGCATCCTTTGTGCTTTCCTTCCGTCTTTCGGCCTGAATTAGCTTATCTGCCACAAATCGAGGACTCCCAAAATCACTGAGTTTCATAATACGAACAGGGCTAACCACTACTCCGACATTATTAACTCCCTTGCTTGCCTCTTCAAATAGAACAGTTGCACCTGCTTTATCAACCTTAATCCAAGAAGAGGGTTTGAGGAGGGTGAAACCCTCTTTCAGATCAGTGTATCTTTCAAGCTCCAAATCTTCAGAAATTGATTTAGAGAAGCTTGTCAAGGGAGCAGATAATATAACTGCTAAAATGGAGAGGCTCACCATTCTTTTGCTCACAAGAACTGACAGTCTCGCTTTTGAGTTATTTATCTCCGTTGGTCTGGGGTGGTAAGGATTAGGAGAAGTAGCACCAGAAGCAGAAAGAGAAGGAGAAGGAGAAGAATAGAAAACAGGTGGTCTTGGTCTAGGTGCTTGGGTTAAGGGTCTATGGTCTCCAATGAAAAGTGTATGACTTGTGGGGAAAAGCCCACACACCGACATCTCTCAGATATGAAGATGACGATGACACAATACCCAAACTTGATTAACTTTCAATTAAAGATAGCTTACCCATACAGAATAAAGAGAAGTAAGAATTTGCCCCCAACTCTTTTTTATGCTGGCAGAAGGTGCAGAAGGTAGTGAGCTGAAACTGAAGCACGCCATAATGCATTAGATACCTTAATAGAAACAATACACATATAAATGTATGTATATTGAATGTGATTATGATGTTCTATGTCCTAGTGGCAGATCAGAATCATCTTTAAGCAGAAAACTTTGGTGTTGGCAAGCAAAGGCATTCCAATACAAAAACTATGTCTCCCCGTAGTTATATGATGTTCCTAAGGCATAAAGCCTAATAAGATAAGCGGTAATGCTTATCTATACTTCAAAGCAAGGTTCCAAACTAAGTTCATTTGACGAACCTCCAGATGCCTTTAAACCAAATAGGTAAGAAGGGATCATGTCAGGTTAGTACCCTCAACAGATTCTTCAAGGTACTTTTTGTTTTGGGTATTTGTAGCACAATAGGCAGTCTTTTAATGACTGCTGTGTGCTTGGATCAAACCACATAGCCGTGAAAGGCTGATTGAACAAAGGGAGCTTCACAGTGATTGAAACCAGAGGAACAACAAAACACAAAACAAAAATCCCTAAACAAAAACAGCAAAGTCCATCAAAAGTAAATTGTAATTAAGTACAGCTTAGGTTTATTCTTGATTAATAAGAAAGAAACTGACAATTATGGCACTAGAATGAACACCACCAAGAGGTTGTTAGTTGCACCCAAACAAAACTATCGCAGTTGCGCCCAAATAAATCTAATCTGCTGATTGGAGGTAGTGTAAACCAATTAATATCTTACTAACAAAAGTATTCATAACTGATTAAAATTACTCATCAAAACCAGATAGTTGGTGAGGAGAAGTTGAAGAATAAGAAAAAAAATAATTGAATACCTGAAGAGGAGAGAAGAGAGAGCAGCAAGCAGAGAACAGATATTTGAATGAGCAATGCTATTGGAACCTAATTTACCGAGATAATTTGCTAACCTAATTTCCTGTGACATTTGGATTCATTGTAAACCCCATCAAGAGCAATGCTATTGGGACCTAATTTACTAACATATAAGCAAAAACAAGGGACATATTTTGCCCTCCTTCTCAATTAGTTTTAGTTGATTCTATTATTCCTTAACAAGAGAAAATTGTGTCCAATTCTCCCTACTAACTCAATAGGGGCTTATACAAGGATCAATTGCCTTTTCCCCAATCAAATGATTTACATTCCAAATCCTTTAGATTTTGGATATAAACCCAATCCGAGAGAAACAAAACCAGAGATAGATAAACAAAAAAAAAATCCAAAGGAAAACCCTACCTTGTGGTTCTTCAACACAAAGAGGACGGCGACACAATACACCATATCCACATCACTCGTACTGCCATAGTACACCACAAAGAGCCTATGATTTTTATTATCAACCATTAATCCACATATAATCCCCATAGAACTAACAGATTCAGTTTTTCGGTCTAGTTCCTGTGCTACTAATTGTCTTGCAATATGTTTCAAAAAAATTATACTAAATTAAAGTAATGAATCATATAAAAAGAAAATAGAAATTTACCTCTCAAAAGCACCAATCTAGAGAAACTCAGTGCAAGTCATCGGAGAGAGAGAAAAAGTGAATGAGCAAACGCATATAGGAGATATCGAGTCCAAGTCATCGGCCAGAAAAAGTCATCGGCCGGAGAAAGTCACCGGCCGGATAGAGAAGCGATAGATAACAGAGGGAGAGAGGGAGAGCATGAGAGTTTGAAACGTTTTAATGTGGATTGGGAAATACTTAGCCACAACCTTTGGTATCAAAAAAATAGTGGCGGATTAGTATTGCATTTTTGTCGCAACTTTAAAATTGTCGCTAAATAGATTAACTCCGATATCTTCAGCAACAAATATAATTTTTTGTTTTATTTTTAATGGATATATTTTTAGCTGCAATTTTAATTTCGCCACTAAAAGACCAATATCTTTTCATATTTGTTGATTAACTTTATTCTCACTTTCATTACCTCTAGAACTACAAAATTCTAAACAAAACATTTACTTGACAATAAGAAAATTACTACAAATATTTTAGTATGAGTAAACTCGTCTCAAAGACTCTGGCATTGTAATTGAGCATTTCGTATGCATAAAATATTTAAACCAAACACAACAATAATTCTAATATTTGGTGAAAATGAAAATACTACAAATACCACAATACTATTTAAAATTGGTTAATTTAGAATACTGATAGATGAAGATGAGGGAGATTAGGATGGTTGATAGTTTTAGTTAACAAAGTACAATTTGCCTTGACCGCCGCTTTGGTTGAATAAGCGCTCAAAATCAGGTTTAATGATTATCACTCTACTTGATCTTGAAACTTCTTAATTTAGTTCTTTCCATTATAGTATCTTTTTTCAATTCTTTTTCTTACAGGTGCTTGGAGGCTTTGGAGGCAAATAAAGTTGATCGGGATAAACTTTTTGAGCCTTATCCTTTTTTTTGAAGAGTACAAGAATTATTTATGAAGTGATATTATTACATCAAATGTTGATGACATGAGGAATTGGAAATGCTATGCTGAATCTCACATGCGTTAGATTTTGGGGGTACCAAAGATACAATGAAGTTGTGGACCTAATTTTTTACTTTTTTTTATTATCAATATAGTTAATTAATATTTCATGTATTAGACACAATATTAAGTTATTTAAATGAGGATGATTGTATTGGCAAGATATTGCTTTAATTGAATAAAAGTGCATTTAACGAACTTCTTGGTATTGCCTTTATGGATATTGATGTTTTATAATTTCGGTAATTTTTTTTTTTGACAATTTTCAAATGTGAAAAATTAAAATAAGAGATTGTTGGCAACAAATAAATGTCGCTGCTAAAAGTCTTGAACACTTTTGGCGACGAATATAAATTGTTGTAAAAAGTCATAAGTAAAAATATCTACAGTTTTTCTATGACGAACTTCAATGTATTCCGATAAACATATGCATTTTTAGCAATGACATATCCGTCGTTGAAAATTTAATCTTTTGCAGCGAGTATCTATTTTGTTGCCAAAAAAATCAATTTTGGCCATAAATTTCAAATTTTGTCGTGCAAAACTTTCAGTGACGAGTCTTCCACGATAAATTGGCGACAAAAAAAATTCATCACCAAAAATTTTATGCTTTTAGTGACGAATTTTTTCTTCACTAAACATCAACTTTTTTGTAGTGCGAGTAGGGCATGTCTGTGTGCCTAAATATGAGGACTAAAAGGTACTCAAGAACTTATGTATAATCACGCTCTCCGCCGTAAAACATGACATGCGGATATTAAATTGGTAAAGAGAACAACAATAGTTGAATAAATATCCATATTCTGCACAGATACCACACGTATACATACTACCATACCTATAACTACGAGGCGAACTTGCATGGAGTTTACAGACGAGGAAGGCGGTTTCCTCCACAATTTCTTTCACTCTAGTTGTTCAGCTTATTGGGGGCGAACAATGTGTAGACGGAGAGAGAGAGAGTGTGAGACAGAGGACACAAATAATAAAGCAACATTTTGCACTTTTGGAAAACACCATTACAGGTAAGGACAATGGGTATGAAATGACAACGCTGCCACCTGCTCAAATTTTAGTGGTAACTTAGACATGTGGAGAACCTATCTATCTATACACGTGTTGTATAGCACTACCACTCAACAATTACTTTGTAAAAAAGGTAATTTAAATTACGGTAATATATTATTCTATTACCCTCTCTCCTTCTTTCACTATTATTCTTCCATTATTTTTTTCTATTTTCTCCCTATCTATTTTTTCTTTCTTTCACATGGATAATTTATTTATTTTTAAATATATAAAAATTTAATTTAATTTTTTTATCTCTCCCTTATTTTTTCTCTCTCTCACTCCCTCTCCCTCTATTTTCTTATTCTCTCTCATTAAGTCAACATTACAATAACACAATTACATTAATCAGTTACATCAATTAGTTACAATTATCTTATAAATACATCAAATAGTTACTCATGTGTTCTAATAAACCAAACAACTACACTAAACAATTATACAAAATTACAACACCAACTCAATTTGTCATTCAGTTATTTACATAAATCAAAAAATTATATCATTTAGTATTATGACATAATAACACCAATTATATACATCAAATTGAATTTATTATTACACAAAAGACTTTACTATTATACTAAATTTGATATATATAATTAGTATAATAATGTCGCGATACTAAATGGTTCAACTATTTAATTTATGTAAACAACTGAATGACAAATTATGCTGGTATTATAATTTTGTGTAATTGTTTGGTGTAACTGTTTGGTTTATTAGAACTCATGAGTAACTGTTTTGTGTATTATAGGACAATTATAACTGATTAGTGTAATTGTGTTATTATAATGGTGATATAAATAGAGAAAAATAGGAAGAGAGAAAGAGAAAATATGGGAGACGTATGAAAAAATAAATTAAATTTTACATATTTGAAAAGAAAATAAATTATCAATGATAGATAGAGAGAAAAAATAGGAGAAAGATGGGGAAAGTAATGGGGGAGAGAGAGATGGAGAAAAATAGGTGAAAAATAGTGAGAGAGTTTAATGAAATCTTTACATATATGATTAGATATATAACTGTAAATCAATAATATATAATTTAAGGGAGGGTATTTAGGTAAAAAAAAAATTGATTTCATTTGAATTTTGTCCCTAAACACAAAATATTTTATTAAAATTGAACTTAATAAAGTAAACAACTTATACATATATTTTTCCTCAAATAAGTCTAAAAAATTGTACCCACAACCAAACAATCCTTGTAAAAAAGATTTGGGCGGGGGAAAATAGGTCTAAGTTAGTCAAATGGATTAAAACATCTTTTAATTTTCTTTTTATTAATTTGTTCTTCTCTCTCTGTGCTTAAAATTACTATATAAAGCTGTCAGTATTAAAAAGACTTACTTGGTTTTGGCCTTATTTCATTTCAATATATATATATATATATATATAAGAATCAAATTAAGGAAAGAGACCAAGAATTCCCTCCTTAAAAACTTAATTATTAGAGTTGTGAAATATGTAATTAGTTGACCCTAATTAAATTATTTCATGTGTCTTTTGTATCACTTTCACCATTTTTTTTAAATTACTTTAAATTTAAAATTTTAATTATCTTTTTAAAATTTAAATTAACATCATTTTAACACATTTATAAGAATTGGATTTGAGAAGATTTAGTGGTAGGGTGATGGTAGGAAGGTATAACAAATTTCGTGTATCGTACAAGTTGTCCACCAGTTTTTTTATATTCTAATATTAAATCATCCTTCAGGTCCATCTGGTTAAGAAAAAAAAAGAATAATGGAAAGGATAAATAATAGAAAGTAATATGAAAGAAAAACAAATATTTTTATGCAGGTATTTGGTTAACATGAAAAATTGCAAGCAAGTTTTAAAAAAATTCATTTTATTGTATGAAAGAGAGAAAAATTTACAATTTTTACAACTACCTAAATTACCTTTAATTATATTAAATCAGTTTAAAGAAGGAAAAAAAATGTGTTATAATTAAAAGTTAATTTTTTTAAAAAAAAAATGGCTACCAACCAAATTCTAGGACAAAAATCATCCCAAACCCAGATGACATAAATTGTGTCTATATACCTTTATGTATATGACAAAATTAATTGATTACTTAATAAATTAAAATTAAAATTCAGGTATAATTTGAAAAGAAAAATCAGTTTAATTATGTCACACAGACCACATCACATATTTGGATGCTCTCTAGTGGACTCTCCATTTTTAAAATTAAAATAACTTAGGTGTTGTAATTAAATTACCCCTTTTAGGTGTCGTAATTAAATAGGGGTGTCCATGACCGGGCTGGGTTATGCCCGTGAAATGTTTTTTGGGTTGGGCTTGGGGTAGGATAGACTCAAACCATTACCAAGGTGAGTTATTAGGCGGGTCAGATCGAACTTCGGGTAAGAATAGGCAATCCTAAGCTCAACCCACCACTCACTGAGCGGGCCTACTGGACAGGCTTAAATATATATACACATCTTAGTTTTAAAAATTTTATAATTTAGTATTNGATCGAACTTCAGGTAAGAGTAGGCGACCCTAAGCTCAACCCATCACTCATTGAGCGGGCCTACTGGACAGGCTTATATATATATACACATCTTAGTTTTAAAAATTTTATAATTTAGTATTTTTGTAAATTATACTTTTGAATTAAAAATAGAGTTAAAATAAATAAAAAAACAAATAATAAATAATTTTATTTATAAATAGGAGAGAAACTATATCACAATATAATGAACACATTACAACTAGATTAACACATACTCACATATCTATTATTTGCACAATTCTATACTTCAAAGCAAGTTTATTTTCAGGAAAACATGCAATGTATGCTTACTACATATTTGTTTTACTTTCAATGGTCAAATTNACAAATAATAAATAATTTTATTTATAAATAAGAGAGAAACTATATCACAATATAATGAACACATTACAACTAGATTAACACACAACTAGATTAACACATACTCACATATCTATTATTTGCACAATTCTACACTTCAAAGCAAGTTTATTTACCGGAAAACATGCAATGTATGCTTACTACATATTTGTTTTACTTTCAATGGTCAAATTTTTTTTCAAACAATGTTGATGGACAAGCAAGGTAGGGAGGCAAGTTTTTGGGCCGGGTTTTAACGAATTTATTTTTGTCGGCAGGTTAATGAACCGAATTTCAGGCCAAATAATAGACTTGGGAGCAAACTCAATCCCTCTCCTGAAGAATATTGGACTCGATCTCAAATGAGTCAATTATCGGGCCTAATATTTTCTACCAAACACCTGGTCCATGAGCCAACCCAACTCATAGACACCCATATAATTAAATGTTACACCCTAGGTTTTATTCCAGTTAAACTAAATGCCCATGTGTTTAATTTGTGACAAAGCTGCCTAATTTTATTTGTTTGATATCTGGATGCCCATTCTTAACTTTTGGCCCCACCAAACAATAAATTTGGAAAAATAAAAGAAAATCAAGCATGCATGGTGTGTCACAATGAATTTCATTTATTTTATTCATGAAAAGATTTACAAAAAATAGGCTATTGGATAATAATGTATTTATATTTCGGTTGACATTCAACCTTCTTCTCTGGTAAACAAATAACAAACAATTGGTTTTTTCCCAGTTATCTGTACATCAATCAATAGCCAAAGAAAATCCATCCATGGAAAATGCAACCAGTCCTGCCTGCAATTCCAATCTTCTGAAGAAATATGAAATAATAACCAAGAAAAAGGAAACGTAAATGTAAAGGAAAAGGAAAAATGTCAGCTGTGCAGTATAATCTCGTTGAATACCGCACATTTTGCATTTCTACTAGTGATACATCTTGGGTTCGAGCCCACAACTCAATGTCTCCAAGTGCGGATAAGGTTTTCTCTCACTTACATTCGCTCCTTATGCTCCTCCTCAAGAGCAATGTGGCAAAACAGCTCCTGTTTCTTTCATATTGACATGGCTGCAGCTGCACAGAGCTTTGTCTGCTCCACCTGCTTCTCTCACTAAAATGATATCCAGCAACAAAATCCCTTGACAAGGAAATCTCTCACTGCAATCAAATTTAATGGCCTCATCAGAAGCACTTATTCCTTTGATGTTCTGGTGGACCCAACATAAACAAGATGAACATTGGTGGTTTGTTAGTTTGAAATTCCAAAAGTTGATAAAGAAAATTTTGATATAACACGAAGATGATATCCTGTAATCCTGGGTGTCGTTTTCCAGTTAAATATATGTTTATTGTAAACAACAGAGTTGCAAAGGATCTAAAACCAACCTTTTTAAACTCTCTCACCTTTTCTGTTGACAGTACCAACCCCATGAATACTTTTCTGGCAATGTCTTTAACTTGCTCTGTTTAAAATTCCCATCTCTCCAGTTCTTCATTTTTTTATTTTTTTTTTTGTATTTTTCCCCATGTTTTGCATTTCGATATTTGCTTCTTCATCAGCTATCAGAGTAAAGACTATTAGTCCCTGTGTTTTCCAGGTTCTTGACCACATTCTGTCTCTCACCCCCCCCCCCCTTTTTTTTTCCTCACTTTCTCTCTCTAACAGGCACTGATGCATACAAACATAAAGGTTTGGAAGTAACTCAACCCACAATTAATAACGTTACTACCAGTGATTGGGGGTTGTTTAAACAAAGTTCTTTGAATTTCTTGACGTTCCTTGGACATAGATAATTTGTTTGAGCCAGTTGAGCTTAAATGGAGCTTTCACCATGCGATAAGACAGATTTTGAAATGTCCATAAGAACATAACCTACAACCATATGACCATCCTCTAAACAAAAAAGCAAACAGAAAATGCATATATTTATGAGAAAATAATCACTTTTAATTATTATAGAAATTCATGTTTCAACTAAATGAACAGCTACAGCCAGAATGAAGTGCAAAATTCAGTGCAATAACATTTAAGAAAAAAACTCCTAGCCGGTGCATTGATGCCTTTCCGTCCAAATATCGGAACCTTCTGTTCGGTGGACAAAGGCAAAAAAGAAAGAAAATTCACAAGAAAATCAAGCTATGAAACTATGAGCTCCACTAGGTGCATCCATAAAGTTTCATTATAGATAATTAGTTCATATTTAAGTTTCCTTTTGAGACGAAATACAAAAAAATTTAGGAGATTTTGACTGACTGCGGGAAAAAAAAAAAAAAAAAAAACTGTGCTAAGATTCATCACCACTCCTCTGTAAACATAATAA
The DNA here is from genome assembly GCA_963454935.2 of Ilex paraguariensis. NCBI lineage: Eukaryota > Viridiplantae > Streptophyta > Magnoliopsida > Aquifoliales > Aquifoliaceae > Ilex > Ilex paraguariensis. The sequence goes on along the minus strand of CAUOFW020005169.1, from coordinate 1,716,208 downwards.
ACCCATGGCATCAATTAGCAGAAATTTAACGAAGAAATATGTAAATTAGGGAAGCTTAGCGAATTTAACATATAAGCATCACTTAGCAGCTTCAAGTACCCAATTACACTAACAACAGGTTACATATAGGATCAAAATAAAACCCCAAATGCATAATTTGAACAATTAGAGAAAAGATAGTTCCAAGATGCATAATTAGAACAGATAATATTAGAACCATATCAAAAACTAGGGTTAGGTTTGTGAAAATCGAATCGAGCCTCTCAATCCATCAATTTGGGCAGAATCATATAAACAAATGATAGGAACCCATTATCGGATTAGGGTTTCTAGGAGAACTTACCAACTCAGTCCGTTGCCAGAGTCTGACCATCTAGCTGACGAAGACAGCCGTTTCCAGTGGAATTTTCGATCACTACCCGTCTTCTTCTCGGACATAGACACGAGGATCCGATCATCGGCTGTTACTCTTTCCAGGCTTCTAAAGGAGAATCACAGTGCGCGGTGATTTTCGCACAGCAAACGAAATGACAGTTCTCTTTCACGGTCAACTCGAATTCGTCGAGAAAATCTACGATTTTTTGGCGAAAGAGCCGAAAAGGCCAAAGGACCTAAAGAGTGGTGATAAATTATACAAGACTATCTGATCGATTTCAGTCAGTCACAAGGAGTCCTTGGCACACTGAAGTAAGGGAGGAGGGTGTCAAAGTGTTTTGTAGCATATCATTTTTGATAATTAAGTCAGTTCTTTAAAACATGAGAAAAAAAAATACTTTATTGTTCTTGAGGAGTGATTCTGTGTACCTTTGTCTTATATTTTTTAAAATTATTTATATTTTCAAAGACTCATCATTACTGATGATCTAAATAGTAGGTAGTGCCCAAATATTAGGCAGTGTGTCTCCTATTTTGCATGGCCCTATTATTAATTGTTCGGGCTCTCGAACATTTAATGCTCTTTCTTCGATGTGAATGCTTTAAATGCTCGGTCTCTAGAGCACTAAATACTTCATATCCTCGGCTTCCCAAGCTAATGTGAATGTCCCATCAGCTGAGGATCCATTAACTGCTTGCTTGATATTACTGTAAGTTAGCACGGGTATTTTTGTCCATTCATCCCTCAGCCTGTAATTCATGTCATGCGTCTGACTCTCCTTGGTTGAGTGTCTTGTTTGTTTTGCCATTCTGACGTCGTTGTGCAGAGCACCCTCATGATACCTAGTCTAGTCCAGACTAATAAACTGTCAATCAATAGCCTCTCCAGAAGCCGAAGACACATGACAAGATCAGAGTTTCAGTAAGTACCCTTGGAGTCAAGGACAAGTGGCTGCCCCAAAATGGAGGTACCCTCAGACCCGAGAAGATGTGTCTATCATAGAAGAGGGATACATCGGCACTGAGTACCATGTCTGTGGCAGAACAACAAGTGCATTCGGAGCCAAAGGACGTGTCCCTCTCAGAACGAAAGACATACCCTCGGCACCGAGGACACACGTCTTCATCAAAATGCACGATGTGCCCTCATTACCGAGGACCCATGTTGATGATCCGATCTCTTCTTAGAAGTGTCCCATTAATTACCCCAACCCTTTGATCTTTGTACGGAAGGGAGACGTGTCGTCGAAAGATGGAAGGACTCACCAACCTCATCATTATCCCGTTGCAATCCGTCTTTTGGAGGTCATGTGCATTGAATGCACCTACCCCTTGTATAAATGAGACATAACCCCCCTTTCTTCACTTTCGCAACCTTTAGCCATTTTAGAGTCTTTCACTGAATAACTCATCAGAGATTTCAGTAGCTTGTTCTGAAGAACCCACTGTTTCTTTTAGTAGTCATCAAAGGAGAAGATCATTCCCCAACATTCCCCAACCTTCATTGTTCATTCCCTGTCTTTCTCTGCTGAGTGTTTTGCTTTACTCTTTTTTTTCTCTTTTTTTCAGGCGACTAGTCATCTCTCAAGCTCCATTTTCTAGGTTCTGAAAGCACAGACTAGTCCCACCATCTTACTCCTTTAGTCTTTTCACCTTTCGTAGTGCCCCTTAGGATTCTTCCCATAAAATCCCCTTTTTCTTTCTGTAAAGGATGGCGATGAGTGGTTGCCTAGCCGCTAAGGTCCAATAGGCTGAGACCTCTAGGTAGAGGAAATACACCGTTAAGGGTGCCCGACAAATTGCCAACTTCAGGGCTCTTTACGACATTCCTCGGAGTGTCGGCATATATGAGTTTGACCTAGGACATCACCGTTCCAATGTCGGCGCCGAGGGTGTTTTGCATTTTTATACCAAGGCAATCATGGAGGGTAGGATCAGATTCCCCCTTCATCCACTTCTCCTACAGTTTCTATCTAGGTTCCAACTCTTCCCAGGGCAGTATTGCCTTAACACTTTTAGAATAATCATGGGGGTTGTGGAGCTTAATAGACGTCTCAGGGTCAACCTAGGTCTCAAGGACATCCTTTTCTGTTATTCCTTACTGAGGGTGATGCCCTAGCAAAGCTTCTATCTCAAAGCCCGAGATACCTTCATGTACCTCATCACCCACCTTTTTGATTTCGACAAAGGATACAAGGATGATTTGCTGATCTTCAGCGGCGCCTGGGATAGGGGGTTGGTCCCGAGTACGACCGCTTGTCCTGCCCCAAGGAGTGGCGAACAACAAGTACATCAGTTTCTCCTCTCTTCTCGACCTTTTTAATTTCTGAATATAATATGTGCAAAGTATTGATGCTCTTCTTCTTTTGTGTAGATGTTTCTAACAGTGAAGTTGTTCCTCCTCCTCAGCAATCGGTGAATTTTGAAGACTTAGTCAACATCTGGGGGTACATTGGCGATGGGTTTGGCCAAGCGGCTCACGTACTCTTGGACTACGTACCAGGGTACAAGAAATTCTCTCAAACCCCTCAACCTTACGATCCTTCCAGGTGGTCTAATCTTTTTGAGCAAAACTTGGAGGAGGACCCTGATAGGGCCACAAAAGTCGAACTAGAGAGGGTCACCAAGGGAGGGGAAGAGGAAGAGGCGGTGGAAGTTAGGGACCCATCTACCACTATCCACGTCAAGCCCAGTACGTCCGAGAGGGAGGCTTGGTCCAACTTTAATATCCTTCAAAGCTTGGACAAGGAGGACGCGTTGGAAGAGATAATGTTTTGTAGACCTTGCTTCAACCTCAACTACTTGAATAAGAGGGTCACCTTGAGGGGCAGGGTGTCCTCTAGCAATGTCCCTCCACCCCTACAAGAATCAACATCAACGCCCTTCCTCTTCTGGTGCCGCTAAGGTCTTTTGGCCGGGACCCTCAAATTGAGGAGGAAAGAAGGACCAAACAAAGACATGATGGAGTGGACTGAGCTAGGGCCCCTCTACCACAATAACAACAACAGCAGCAACAGGAGCAAACTCCTCCTCCTCTTCTGGCACCGACGCTTGTTGTAGAGGAGTAGAGCCCTCTGGCCCGGGATCGAGAAAACAGGGTGATCCGGGTTAATGACTCCATCATCCATGATCCTCATGTGGCCTATGCCTTGAGTGAGACGCTCCACTTTGGTACCGATATGACGGAGCACCGGGGGTAGCCAACCAATTAGCTATTCCGCTCAATCATCTAGGGCTCCCTGGTGGTAAGCTTGTGTGACAGCTCTTCTTGTTTTTCTATCTTATTTGCATTAAAGTGACTTTTCTTCCTTTCCTCTAATAGGTTCCTCAACAAATCTCGGTTATTGCCAAGCACTACCACTTGTAGAGGGCAAAGCTTCAAGAATTCAAGAGATTGAAAGCCAAAGCTGAGGGAGCTCTTGCCGCTGCGAAAGGAGGACATGGCTGCCAGGGACGTTACTCTGTCTTCCTTGGTAGCCTAAATCGCCCAGCTCTTAAAGGACGGCGAGACTGCGAAGGTCAGTGCTAGAAAGTTAAGTCGACATTGAGAGGAAAATAATCGAAGCAACAGAGAAGTTGTCCTCGGCGGAGGCTAAGGTCGAGGAGTCGGAGCAAACTTATTCGGCCCTCACCTAGGAGTTGGACAAGGTCCGAGCACAAATGGAGGCCAACAAGAAAAAAGAGTAGGAGATCATCGATGGGTGCGCCGATGACATCCTGGTCACTCTTAAAGACAACAAAAGAAAGTTCTTCAAAAAAGGCTGTGACGAGGCACTCAAGGTTGCTGGTGTCCCCACTGATTCTTTTTTGTTTCTGGAGCGTGAATATGTTCCCTCTGAAGAGATGGCACAGACTGTGGTAGAGATTGCAGTTGAAGATGCTACAAACATCGAAACGCTAGGCTCGGCAGAGCCCTTTGATGTTGCTCTCCTGGATCCAACTACTACTGCTCCCGCCGAGGTATCTCTTCCCCCTCCAAAATTGGGTGCAACTCCTGCACCTACTCATCCTATTATAGTTCCTCAACCTAAATTTCCTACTATTGACTCCTCTCCTAGCATTGAAGAGCTGTTTGGAGATACTAATGGAGACACTGGTGGTGACGTGATCAGCCCTCCCCCAGCGGCCTAGTCTTAGGTTTCTTGTTTTCCTTGTACTTTTTGTAATTTTCCTTCTACTTGTAGTATGCTTCAAGGGACGCAAAGCCTTCCTTTGAATGAAAAATCATTTCGCTTTATTTCATATGTTCTTTTCTTTGATTTCTGCATTCTTGTAACCTTTAACTTTGAAAACTTCCAAGCGTTGAACCTCGGAGCCCAAAGCTTCGAATTTCAGAACGTTACTTGTGCCATTTATACATAACAAGATTTGGTGTCCTGAGGATATGTTATAAGCTTGATCAAAACTGACGGATATCGATGCCAAGGACACGTGTCAAGAACAAATGGCTTTAACGAGTACCCATACTGAGAGCATGTGCCAATCATGGAGGGCCCTAAGGAGTTTTTACGTTGATGACGCTGATGACACTGATGGATGTTTATACGTGGTTTTCACTCTGGTTAGCTTCATCTTCCTTGTTTGTCGATCTGAGAAGGTGGGTGGGGTTGATCCTTCGTCCCACTTTTACCAAGCTCAAAAATCTCACCCATGCACTTGTGCAAGCAGGCTCCCTGAAGTGTAGCTGTCATGGCAACAAGTCACAAGCATATCACTTGGACAACCCATTTTTGGGTTCCATTCACCTAGCAGGCATGTATTTGGGAATTCCAGACAAGATGAACTTTCAATGATTCACGTTTGCTTTGTAAAGTTTTGTATGACAAAGTATCCCCATTCCAGTCAATATACCCGATGAGCGCCCTTCCTCAGGGTATTTTTCATTCAGGAGGCATGCTTTTGTTATTAAGTTATAGGCTGGGGTCCCCGAGACTGCTCTCAGGGCTATACCCTTTTCAAGAGGCATGCTCTTGTTCTTTATTTGGAGGCAAGAGTCCCTGAGACTTTGCTCCAAGGTCGTGCCCTTTTCATGAGACATGCTCTTGTTCTTTATTTGGAGGCAAGAGTCCCTGAGACTCTGCCCCTAGGGCTATGCCCTTTCTAGGATAATACATTTAGCACAAAAAATGAACTCGTATTCATAAAAAGTAGTATTTCTTCAAATTCATCACATTCCAAGATCGTATTACAACATTTCCTGCCATGTCTTCTAGCTTATATGACCCGGAGCCTCCCTATCTTTTCGTCTGTTGGATCCCAGGCGTTTGCCACCACCCTTCTGAGCGCCAGATCACCTATCTGAAATTCTCAAAATTTGACCCTCATGTTGTAAAGCCTAGACACCCTCTCTTGATACTTAGTCAATCTTAAGGCGGCCACTTCCTTTCTCTTCTCTAGGAGGTCTATATCCAAGCCGAGTTGGTAATCGTTATCCCTAGTATCGAAGGCTTATGTTCTTATAGTAGGGAGGCCTACCTCCAATGGGATAACTACCCCCATTCCACACGTGAGAGCGTAAGGCGTTTCTCCTGTTGATGTTCGATGGGTGGTCCTGTATATCCACAGGATGTTCAGGAGCTCATCCACGCACTTCCTCTTTGCCTTCTCTAACCTTTTCTTGATTCCGTTGATGATAGTCTTGTTGGAGGATTCTACCTGTCCGTTGACTTGTGGATATGCAAGAGTGGAGTAGTAGTTCCAGATTCTAAGATGTTCACAAAAAGACTTGGAAAGGTCTGCTATTGAATTGGGTCTTGTTGTTCGGCACAAATGCACAGGGGACTCCAAACCTTGTCACTATGCTCCTCCATACAAACTTCTTGGTGTCCACATTCCTGATATGGGTCACTAGCTCCGCCTCTACCTACTTCGTGAAATAATCTGTTCCTACTATCAGGAATTTCTTATTCCCATGAGCCTTTGGAAGGGGTCCAACTAGGTCCAGTCCTCATTGAGCAAACAGTGAAGGACTGGTCAATGGATGTAAGTCGTCGACTGGCTGCCTAATGACTGGAGTGAACCTTTAACATTGATCGCACCTCCGAACATAAGCCTGAGCGTCCCTTTGCATCCACGGCCACTAGTACCCTTGGGACATGATACAGTGGTCCATAGATCGTCCACTTGAGTGCTCCCCACATATGTCTTCATGTACCTCATACAAGAGAGGTTCTACTTTGTATTCACGAAAGCAAAACATGTATGGTCCAGAGAACGACTTCTGATATAGCTCCTGATCCGAGCTGAACAAAATCTTAGGGCTTTTAATTTTATCTTGCTGGCTTCCTTGGGGCATTTAGGGAGTTCCTTGGAAAGGAGAAAATTAAGTAGTAGATCGGTCCAACTTGAGGACTCTCCCCCTTCCTGTATGACCATCATCCTAGAAGCTACATCTATACTAGAGTTGGGAAGGTACTCCACTGTGATTCTTCTTCTCATGGTAAAATCTAACGCCGAGGCCAGACATGCCAAGGCGAAAATATGGGTATTTTTATCTCAAGGGATTTCATTGACTTCAACTTTCTTTAACTCCTGGAGTAAAGTTATTGCTTCATGATGGTAAGCCCTCATCCTAGAGTCCTTTGTCTCAAATTTTTCATTGACTTGATTGACCACCAACATGGAATCGCAGTGGACGGTCAGCTCTGTAGCTCCTGCCGCGTTAGCGAGTCTAAGTCCAGATATAAGGGCTCCATACTCCACTTCATTGTTGGGCGCCTTGAAGCCCAGCCGGATAGCTTGTTCTGTGACCACTCCATCCGGAGAGATCAGTAGCACCCCGATTCCAGAACCCTTACTGTTGGAGGATCCGTCTATGCATAGGCTTTAGGGAAACTCTTAACTATCTTCTAAGGGCTCCTCCTCGAGGAGAGAAGGTTCCTTGAAAAATTTTGCTATGAAGTCTGCCAGTACCTGTCCCTTGATGGCAGTGCAAGGTTTGAAGTGGACTTCGTGTTCCCCCATCTCCACTGCCCATTTGGCTATTCTTTCCAAGAGGTCCACTCTCCTTAGAACTGCTTTAAAGGGTTGGTCTGTCAGGACAGTGATCGGATGCTCTTGAAAGTAATGCCTTAACTTCCTTCTTCACATTCCTGACTCCAAGTGTCCTTCTCGATGCTCTTGATAGTCCCGAAGAAAGGCTTGCACTTGTCTGACGATCGAGAGGTGAAACGATTAAGTGCAGCTAGCATTCCTGTGAGCTTCTGAACTTTCTGGATTGTCTGGGGGCTTCGCACATCCATGATGGCTCGTATTTGTTCTGGGTTTGCCTCGACTCTATGTCGACTCACCAAGCACCTAAGGAACTTCTCGAAACCAACTTCAAAAATGCACTTGATCGCATTCAGCTTTAGCCCGTATTCTTGGAGGATGGAGAATGTGTCTTCCAGGTCTATAAGGTGATCATCCTTCTTCCTACTATTAACCAACATGTCATCTATATATACTTTCATGGTGTTCCCTATCTACCGCTTAAACATTCAGTTCATGAGTCTCTGATACGTGGCTCATGCGTTCTTTAAGCCAAAAGGCATGATCGTATAGCAATAAACCCCTCTTGTAGTAATGAAGGCAGTCTTCTCTTGATCGAGTGGATAGAGAGGAACCTGGTGGTAGCTAGCTCTGGTATCTAGGAAAATTATGCATTGGTGCCCTGCCGTAGCATCCGCCAGCTAATCTATCTTTGGGAAGTGAAAGTCATACTTGGGGTAGGCCTTGTTTAGCTCACATTAACATGCCACTTACCTCCCTTCTTATTTGCACAAATTGTATTTGACAGTCATTCTAGAAACTGAATCTCTTGGATGGTGTTGGCTTCTAGGAGCCTATCTACCTCTTCATTCACCGCTTTGGTGTGATGCGGCGCCATGCATCGTGATTTTTGTTTCATCGGCTTATAAGCGGGGTTAACATGAAGCCTATGAGTTATAACGTTGCAGCTTATCCCTTTCATTTCTGTGACATCCCATGCAAACACATCTACATTCTTCTTTAAAAAAATGGTCATCTCCTCTTGCTCTGCCAGGGGCATGGTGGAGCCGATCAAGAAGTACCTTTCTTCATCTCCTTCCACCATAAGTACCCTTGGGAGATTCTCCACTAAGCGATTCATCGGACTTATCCGTGACTCATCGACTCTGAGCTGCCTGGTCTGTATTTGCTATTTGTTCAGGATCTCTTCTAAAGCTCACTCCTTTTCTTTGGAGGCAGCCCCGGCCTTCACTACCGAATAGAAATAACTCTTGGCGGATGCATGGTCCCCGCAGATCTCCATTATCCCTTCAGGGGTGAAAAACTTCAATTTCTGATAATAGGTGGAATGTACCGCCCCCAGTGTATGTAACCAGGCCTGCCCTATGATATTATTGTAAGATGAATCAAAATTGATCACCACAAAATCCATGTTGGTTGTAATGGGCCCCGTGGTAACCGACAACATAATCTTACCCAAGGGTAAAGCATATGAGTCGTTAAATCCAACAAGGGGCGTACCGACTTTGGTGAGATCTTGAGGACCAAGCCCCGTACGTTTCAAGACTTCGAAGTACATTACCTCGGAAGAACTCCTAGAGTCCACCAGGACCCTCTTAACGTCAAAGCTACCAATTTTCAAAGTTAGGATTAAGGCGTCTTCATGGGGGGAGGACCACGCCTGCCAGGTCGGCATTGAAAAAAGTGATGTCCTCCTCGCTAATTCGGGGCCTCTTGCCTGGCCAGCCCCTATCTCTCCCGTCCACTTTCCTAGTGAAAGCTACTCTCTTAAGATCGAATCTAAGAGTATTGAACATCGGACGCTCTAGTGGGCAGACGTGGATAACGTCGATTACATTGCCTCGGACAGTGGTTTGGTCATTGGCGCTATAGGCCTTTACTAGCGCTGCTTCCTCAATGTATTCCTTCAAGTGCCCTTCCTATACCAATTTCTCTAGGAAAGACTTGTAGACCCTACAATCTTCGATGAGGTGTCCAAAGTCCTGGTGGTATGAACATTTCACCTTCTAGTTTTGGGTGAACGGATTACCCTACATCTTGGGTGGCCATTTGAAGAAGGGTTCCTTCTTGATCTTATGGAGTAGTTTATAAATGAGCTCCTTGAACACACTGTGAACCCCTTTGAAAAAACTTCATGACGGAGGCATTAACCCATTCTGGGAAGGGGCCCCTTCTTTCTCCTTTTTCTTCTTCTTTGGGGCAAGAGTTTTCCCTTTGCCCCCCACCATTTCATCATCTATTTGGGAATACTTATTGATTTGGGCCTCCCAGTAGCGAGCAGCATACTAGCATAGGGTTTTTCCTTCCTTTAGCTTAAGGGTTAATAGTGATCCAATGTCCTTGGGTCTCCTACTCCCTGTGATAAATCGGGAAGAGAATTTTCTGGTTAGCTCCTTCCAAGACCCAATGATGTTAGGCCAAAGGGTTTCAAACCATTTCATGGCAGAGTCTCTCAAGCTTATTGAGAACACTTGGCATAGTAGCTAGTGGTACAAGGACATCATTTTCTTGTATTGTTTGAGGTGGGCTTCTAGGTCAGAACGTCCATCATAAATTTTGAACATTGGTACCATAAATTTCTTCGATACCTCCATTTCCACAATACTACTGGTGAAGGGCGACTGGCTGGCTTCGTCATCTATGTCGTCTTCTTGTATGATCTTATTTCTTCTCTTGGAATCCAACTGTTCCCTGAGGTCATCCTTCTGCTTGGGGGGCATCTCCCCATATTCTCGGTGTCAGCTAGCATTGTCCTTCGTTCTTAGGTGTCAGACGGAGAAGGTTGACCCCTCCTAGGACTCCTCCACACTTTTTCACCTGGATAGTCCCTAACGGAGATCGTTCCAAGCCAACAGCCTAGCCTTCTTGGCTGGAACCTCTGGGAGCTGCCCATTGGCCTTCAGGTGCTTTGGAGCCTTCAAACTCCCAGCTCTGCTACTCAGGCGGTTTCTGAGGTCCTCGAGTCCCACTTCCCTAACGAAGGGTTCTCGGGAATGCAATAAGTCTCAAATTCCTCTATCGAAGGACACAAATTCATTAAGTTGGTTTAGGACATTCACGTTGTCCTCCTCTAACTACCGTAACCGATCCCCAAATTTTTTCTCAATCACCTCAGCCAGTTGACGAGCCAACGACGTGGATCTTCCTGACCAGATACCCATACTAGTTTGGCGGGTTTGCTCCCTAGAATGAATGGAAAGTCCCTTGTTGACACTTTCAACGTGGTCCTTTATTCTCAAAATCGAGGGAGCTGGTAAATCGATATCCCTTCGCTTTTGGCAAGTATTCACTATGGTCACTGTTCTTTGGAAAATTTGGTCAATTTCCCACAGACAGTGCCAAATTGTGTGCGGTGTGATTTTTACACAATAGAAGAAAAGACAAATCTCTCCCGTGGTGAACTCAAGTTCGTCGAGAAAGTCGATGATCCCGTGGCAAAGGAGTAGAAACAGTCAAATGGGCCTAAGGAGTGGTGATGAATTACTTCAGGGGCTGCTAGATCGATTCCGATCAGTCACAGGGAATTCCTGGCACACTAAAAACAAGTTAGAAGGGCACCGGAGTATTTTCCTGCATATCCCCTTCAACGATCAAGTCAGTTCTTTGAGAGAGAGAAATAAGAAAGTACTGTATTGTTCTTGAGGAGTGATTTTGCATAACTTTGCCTTATATTTTTGGGAGTTATTTATACCCCCAAAGACTCATCATTACTGATGATCTAGATAGTAGGTAGTGCCCAGATATAGGGTAATGCGCCTCCTATTTTGCATTGGGGAGGCCCCGTTATTAATTGCCCAGGCTTCCGAGCATTTAATGTTCTTTCTTCGATGTGGATGCTTTAAATGCTCGGTGCCCAGAGCACTAAATGATTCATATCCTTTGCTTCCTAAGCTACTGTGGATGTCCCATTAGCTGAGGATCCATTAAATGCTTGCTTGAGATTGTCGTATGTCAGTAGGGGTATTTTTGTCCATTCATCCCACGGCCTGTACTTCATGCCACGTGTCTGACTCTCCTTGGTTGAGAGTCTTATTTGTTCTACCATTCTGGCCATGTTGTGCAGAGCACCCTTATGATCCCTAGTCTAGTTCAGACTGATCAACTGTCAGTCAGTAGCCTCTCCAAAAGTCGAAGACATGTGTCAAGACCAAAGTTTCAGTAAGTACCCTTGGAGTCGAGAACACGTGGCTGCCCCAAAGTGGAGGTACCGACTCGAGGACACGTGTCTGTCATAGAAGGGGCATACCTTGTCACCGAGTACCGCGCCTGTGGCAGAACAACAAGTGCCTTTAGAGTCGAGAGACGTGTCCCTCTTAGTACGAAAGACATACCCTCGGCGTCGATGACACACGTTTTCATCAGAATGCACGATGTGCCCTTGGTGCCGAGGACACGTGTTGGTGATCTTGTCTCTTCTCAGAAGTGTCCCATCAATAATGTGACAAATTTGACCCTTAAGTCTTCTCTACCCTTCAACCCAAGGCGTGAAAGCATAGAAAATGGGTGTCTGAGTGTTCATATGAATTATTGTTGTTTTTGTGTTCTAAGAGAACCAGTCAAAAAGAAGTTAATCACTTAAGACTAACGGATAGTCAGAGACTAACGAATGAATTCATCGAAACTGTAATTCTCCTCCGATAATAGATGAAAATAGTATCATTTGATAAACACAGACTGATCATAGTCTCTATGCAAAAGAAAAGAACAAAAGAGATGGCTTTAAAATTAGGAGGATTACACTTACAGAGGTTTGTCACTTAAGACTCTTGTTAAAATATTAGGGTTAATTGCATTGGAGGTCCCCAATATATGGAGTTTGTCTCATTTTGGTCTCTAATATTTAAATTTCATCATTTTGGTTCATGAAGTATTGAATATGATTCTATATGGTCCTTTAAGCAAACAGTATCCAGATTGCTAATGATTTTTTTATCACAAACTTACCACATGATACTTAAATGTGGATAAAAAAATAATTTTGATAATTCTTGACCAAATTTTTACTTAAATTTTGGTTAAATACCTACTTAAATTACACAGTTTTAATCATGAGCTATCTAAATTTTAGTCAAAAATTACCCATATTACACATTTGTTTATCAAAAGCTATCCAAATTTTGTTTAAGAGCTATCAAATTATTTTTTGTCTATATTTAGCTATTACGTGACAAGTTTATGATAAAAAATGTCAGCAATCTGGACGTTGTCTACTTGTAAGACCATATAGAAACATATTCAATACTTAAGGGACTAAAATGATACAATTGAAATATTGAGAATCAAAATGAAATAAATCTCATATTTTGGGGACCTCTAGGGCAATTATCCCAAAATATTATATGCATACCTTTATAAACGTATAATATTTATACCTCTTAAGTTTAAAATGTTATACTTAGATTAAAAATATTCTAATCAAAAAAATAATAACAAATATTTTAAATTTTAAAATAAAAATTCATGTTCTATTGTATCATTTATTAAAATAAAATAAAAATAAAAAGTCAATTTTTTCTTAAAAATTGTAATTAGTATATAATTGTACTATCTATTGTAGGGTTTAAGCCATTTATAATAGAACATGAATTTTACAACCAAAATTCACGTTCTATTATGTCATTTATTAAAATAAAATCAAAAAAAAATAAAAATCTATTTTTTTTCTTAAATAATCATAATTAATATACAATTATATTATCTATTAAAATAAAATTAAAAAAAAATCAAATAACAGATCAAATATATTTTAGTTTTAATTGGGGTAATTAATAGTTTAATTTAGTTATTTAAATGATCAAATTAAACTCCAATATATAGTATAATTGTATACTAATTATAATTTTTTAAGAAAAAAATTAGATTTTTATTTTTGATTTTATGTCAATAAATGTCATAATATAACATAAATTTTGGTTATAAAATTTAAATTATTTGATATTTTATCTTTAATTGAAGTATTTTTTGTCTAAGTACAACATTTTAAACTTAAAGGGTCTAAATATTACACGCCTACAAATTTCAGTGGGTTTAGATGTAATTTACTAACGGACATTAACGACAGGATCTTAGTGTTATGTGTGTACAAACTGTATAGGGTCCGTATATAATATTTCAACTATTAGAGAGATTTGAATGATTAAATGACAAATCTCAAGAAATTTGAATATAATTCTTCCTTAAAATTATTTTGCCTCTTCCGAAAAGATAATATAAATAGATATCCAATCACACAATGAGCGTAGGACAAACTATTATTTCACTGTTAAAAAAAAGATATTTGATTTTAAACTTGTATTCCTTTTAATATGTTTTTTATTATGATAACTCGTACTTAATGGTCCAAATTGAGAAATGATGGATTGAAAGGATGTATAAATGCTTTCAATTTGCATGAATGAGCACATAGTACTAACGGTGTAGGTGGGCCACAAAAACTTATTTTTTGGATATTACACTTTTATTTTTTATTTAATAAAAAATTGACATGTATATAATATTTCTTATTTTGTTATCTTATTTTACTAAATTATTTCTATATATTCATCATATTAAGATTTGTGATTCCTAATTAATTTCGATATTGTACCAAATTTTTTTGGAGGTACTATAGGCTTATCCTTGAATAATAAGAGAATGATGGTGGGGGTGGTACCACCTCGATTGCTTGGTCATTAGAACACTTTATTGTAATTCTTCTAGCGGGAGTTTGTGTATAGAGTGTCATCAATGTAGGTTTTATTTGCATATAACAATTGCCTATTATTTATTTCAGTGAGAGTTATAGTATACAATTGAATTTCTCACTAATATATGACAGATGATTTAGTAAGACATAAAATAGAAAAAAAAATTGTGTATCAAAGAGGATCTTGATCACACCCACAAAAAGTTACATTTTATTCAAAAAAAAAAATGAAATAGGTGTTTCAAGACTCATTACATCATTAAATTTCTTTAAATAATTACTTAATTTCTGTAATTGAAATAAAAGAATGGCAATACCATTTTAGGTGAAATATGATAAATCAATTAATATAGAGTAATGTTTACACATTTGAAATTTCTTATATTATTGACAAATAAAATGACTAAAACTAAGGACTAAATGATGTAGCATTACTACATAATGATGAAATATAATATCAAAATATTGTAGATCACCACAAAAAGAATGCCAAAAATGTATTCTTTAACAAGAAACCAAGATCCGAATTAAAAGTTAATATATTTGGTTTCTATCCATTGTAAGATGCATTCTTATAGAAATCCTCAAGAGGGTGGTGCTTCCATCCTTGCAATTGTCCATAAAGCTAATTATTTTATAGAGCATAAAGCATGAGATCAATTNTTAATTTCGATATTGTACCAAATTTTTTTGGAGGTACTATAGGCTTATCCTTGAATAATAAGAGAATGATGGTGGGGGTGGTACCACCTCGATTGCTTGGTCATTAGAACACTTTATTGTAATTCTTCTAGCGGGAGTTTGTGTATAGAGTGTCATCAATGTAGGTTTTATTTGCATATAACAATTGCCTATTATTTATTTCAGTGAGAGTTATAGTATACAATTGAATTTCTCACTAATATATGACAGATGATTTAGTAAGACATAAAATAGAAAAAAAAATTGTGTATCAAAGAGGATCTTGATCACACCCACAAAAAGTTACATTTTATTCAAAAAAAAAAATGAAATAGGTGTTTCAAGACTCATTACATCATTAAATTTCTTTAAATAATTACTTAATTTCTGTAATTGAAATAAAAGAATGGCAATACCATTTTAGGTGAAATATGATAAATCAATTAATATAGAGTAATGTTTACACATTTGAAATTTCTTATATTATTGACAAATAAAATGACTAAAACTAAGGACTAAATGATGTAGCATTACTACATAATGATGAAATATAATATCAAAATATTGTAGATCACCACAAAAAGAATGCCAAAAAATGTATTCTTTAACAAGAAACCAAGATCCGAATTAAAAGTTAATATATTTGGTTTCTATCCATTGTAAGATGCATTCTTATAGAAATCCTCAAGAGGGTGGTGCTTCCATCCTTGCAATTGTCCATAAAGCTAATTATTTTATAGAGCATAAAGTATGATATCAATTTCAGAATAGAAAGAAATATAGGCATTCCGACGCCATTGAATTTTATTGATATCAACAACCAATGTGATCACCAAATTTTAGATATATAAGCGACATGTTATTTCGTTTTCTTTTTGGGAAATGGGCTATCCAATATCTTCTTGAATAAATTACATAAATGGGCCTTAAATTATGATCTTTAATGTCAAATTAAGTCTATGAACTAATTTTGGTGTCAATACAACCTCTAAACTCTAAACTTTTAGTAATTAAGCTTTTTTGTTGACAATTGTAGAATTTTTGGATAAATGTCTCATGTTATCACCACATGGACAATAGATCGGGGGCATTTTAGACTATCCATTCGAAACCTATTAGACGAAGAACTTCATTCCTACCCATTAACCCAAACCGTAAACTTAAATCTCTTTCATACCAATTAAATACAGTAGATCAATAAGTTCTTCTATCTAGTGTAGAAAACATATTACATAAATGTAGGCTCTTTGAAGAGCTTGATGATCTGCTTCATTTGAAGGGTATGAAAGAGGTTTAGATTTAGAATTTCAGTTGATGGGCATAAAGAACAAAGTTCGTTGTCTGATATGTTTCAAACAAACACTTTAAAATACACCTAATATGTTGTCCATATGGTGAGCACATGACACATTTCATTCAAAAACCTAACAGTTATTGACAAAATGACTTAATTGTTAAAATTTTAGAGTTTAGGGGATCAATTAACACAAAAATTAGTTTAAGGGCTTAATTGTTAAAATTTTATGAGTTTAAGAGTTCAAGTGACGCAAAACTTAGTTCAGAGGTTAAATTGACACAAACATTATAGTTAAACGGCCATGTATATAGTTTACTCTCATATTTTTTGAATGGTATGTGATAGATTAGACTTAGTATGTGTAGATTGTATTCGATAGCCTGGATTTACAGATATTGTTGATCAATCTCACATTGTCCTGCTCAAGGAATGGTCCCCTTACAATTTGAGCTAGTACTTTCCATTTCTAGGCTTCTAACAGTAGATTTGCTATGGTTTTTGAGTATCAAATGGTAGGCGGTTTCAGTGTAATTGTTCTTTTTCTTCCATGGCTTGAAACACAACATAAATAGTTGGATTCTATTATTTTACAAGTGATTGATTGCTAGAATTATGATCAATCACTATTAATTGAAAAAAAAAAAAAGAAATAAAGGAAATTCTCTTTCCCGAAAAAGTTTCTTTCCTGAACAGTAAAGAAAGAAAAAATTTTCTTTCCATGGAAAATACAACCTAAGATAGTGACTAAAAATATTTCCCATTACATAGTGATCCTGCATGAGAGAAACGCACCAGCTGGACAACAAGTACCCCCCCCCCCCCCCCCCCCCCCCCCCCCCCCCCCACCCTTTTCCCCCCCCCCCCCCCCCCCCCCCCCCCCCCCCCCCCCCCCCCCCCCCCCCCCCCCCCCCCCCCCCCCCCCCCCCCCCCCCCCCCCCCCCCCCCCCCCCCCCCCCCCCCCCCCCCCCCCCCCCCCCCCCCCCCCCCCCCCCCCCCCCCCCCCCCCCCCCCCCCCCCCCCCCCCCCCCCCCCCCCCCCCCCCCCCCCCCCCCCCCCCCCCCCCCCCCCCCCCCCCCCCCCCCCCCCCCCCCCCCCCCCCCCCCCCCCCCCCCCCCCCCCCCCCCCCCCCCCCCCCCCCCCCCCCCCCCCCCCCCCCCCCCCCCCCCCCCCCCCCCCCCCCCCCCCCCCCCCCCCCCCCCCCCCCCCCCCCCCCCCCCCCCCCCCCCCCCCCCCCCCCCCCCCCCCCCCCCCCCCCCCCCCCCCCCCCCCCCCCCCCCCCCCCCCCCCCCCCCCCCCCNTCTTCGTAATAAATTAACATATATGTCACCACCACACAATACAAAGCAGACCATATACACTTGTGAATAGTGCACAGTTCCCAATTCCCACCATCACAACCTTGATGGAGGACAATGGCGCACTGTCACCCTCAATGCCGGTGCCACTGCCACTGCCACTGCCGATGCTGCGGTGGGGTCATTACGACGGCGATGACTACGCCGCGCACGGCCAACTGGCGGTTGTTCCCCAAACCACCACCACCACCACCACCTCACGCTTCAAGCTTCCTGACGGGTGGCGCGTGCAAAAGGTTCTCCGTTCTGACGGATGTCGAATCGACAAGGTCCGCATTTTCTTCTCTTCATTCACTCCTCTTCTTAGGTTCTACAAATTCCACATTTTGCTGAAGATTTTAGCCATCTTCTGTATTTATACGTGTATGTTTGTGTACATCTTTCTGCATCGATTGAGTTTCAATAGTTGATAGTGGAAAAAAAATTGAGTACAAGAATGACAAAATTATTGAAATAGTAAAATTAATAGAACAAAAAGACACAAAATTACTTTTTCTTAGTATGTTTTAATTATATTTATAGTGAAATACAATGTTTTTTAAAATTCCTAAGATTTTTATATTTATTTAATTATAAGAGTTAGAATTCTCACTAATTTCCTACCAATGCAAATAGTCATAGTGTCCCATAGTAAAATTATTTTTTAATAATTTAGTTGAGATCATTCTCAAGCTCATTGAGAAATTTCATATTTAAATAAACATAAAATGTTTTTGTGTTATAGCATGTAACTTTTTGCATCCAATCATGTTTTATTGACTATAACATAGACCAAAGAATAATAATTAGCAAACAACAGGCATACAATTGTTTCTAAAAAATAGGAAGTAGTGTATTAAATGGAAGGGAATTATTGTCTTTTTTTCAATATATATAAATAGATCATAATATTTGCATCTAATTTACTCACTCAAAAAGGGAAAAAAAATATTTTAGGGGGTAATAGACCACTAATTTATTGGGGAAAAAAAAGACTAGTACTTTAATGAAACTTTTCAAAAATTTAAGGGGACAAATGTAGTACATTGGATAACATTATGGGGACCTAATCAAAGATAATCCAAAAGTGAGGGGGCAAGTGCCTACCCTAGGCCCAAGGTGGCTCCGCCCTTGTTCACGCCCTTTGCATCCAATGCCAAGGTGCGATGATTTACTTCACGGGGTTGGCCGAACCAGGGAAAAGAATAAAAGAAACATTTGATTCCTTCATGCATACTCCACTTGGCATGGGGATATAGGTCAGTTGGTAGAGCAATTGACTAAGAATAAACTCAATTAATTGTAACTTGACTTTAAAAAATATGTAATTTAAGAACTTATAATTTGACATTTAGAAAGTTGTAACTTTTTGGCTCTGATGTCATTCCCTTCGTGTAATGGTTTAAGTTAAATTATGTTCTTTTTTTCAAAGATGTTTCACAATTGTGTGCTGCAAGTGACAAACTGGGCAAATGTTTTCTTGTTGCACAGTATTACCACGAGCCAGAGACTGGACACAAGTTTCGATCCCTTAAAGAAATCGAGAGATATATAAAAGGAGAAGTGTATAGACCAAGACAGAGGTCATTGAAGGTGAGATCAAGAGACTTTTTTTATGACTGAAATCTGAATAACAAGTTGGTTAGTGCTTTTGAGCTTTCACCATCTTTTAATTGTGCTCTTTTTTTTCACCCTTCACAGAATTCTGCTGATAGGAGGGCGTTCGGTTATGGTAGAAAGGTAATGAGTTTAATCTGCTATTGCATCAACTCAAGGGAAAGTGTTCTTACTGGCTGGAGGAGATAAAATTTAGGGGGTGTCAATTCGTGTCGTGTCGTGTCATTTAGAGTCGTGTTATGTTTGGGTCGTGTTCTTGTCAATGTTTGTGTCGATAATAAAAATAATAATCCTAAGATAGACAACTCGTAAAATATTATGTAAAGAAATTAAAAAATAATAAAATATCTATTTACTCTATACAATACCACATGTAATTCGTATTTTTATTGAATTCTATTCCTATCTATTTATTATTCATGTTAATCGGTCGTGGCGGGTTCATGTTCTGTTGGTGTCGATTGGTAAGATACATTTTTTTTTAATAGAATCTGTAACAAGAAGTTGCTTTGTTTCCTTTAACTTTGATCAAATTCTTTTTGCCTTTAACAGAGTATTGGTTCTCGGAAGATGATCATTTCTGGTGGCAAGGTAAAGACTTCAACTTCTGATTCTTTCAGACCACTAGGCACCTGTTCTAAGAATAGCAAGGTTCCTACAGGTCCTGGAGAGCATACTTGGAGACTGCTTCTATGTAAATAGATTGTTCTAGAATCCATAAAATATATTCTGAGAGAAGGTATCTGTGAAAGATCGAACACCACAGTGCTTGTCTAATTTTGATCATTTAATTTTTCTAACATTTTTGCTGCAAGATGTGGCCATTATTGCCAAATGCTGAGAAAATTCGAATATATTCTCCTACCCTATTTTTTGCATCTGTGGTTCCAGGAACCAAGTTAATACTTACTTCTAGGCAGATTCTATTGTATGACTCAATTTACTGGAGAATTCCAATATGCTAAATAATGAAACAATGTAACAGATCTGATATCAGTTTTGATTAGCAGAGAAATAGAGCAAAGTCAGATTTTAAATATATTAAGAAACCCCTACAAGGGAAAGCCTTCTAAAGTTNCAATTTACTGGAGAATTCCAATATGCTAAATAATGAAACAATGTAACAGATCTGATATCAGTTTTGATTAGCAGAGAAATAGAGGAAAGTCAGATTTTAAATATATTAAGAAACCCCTACAAGGGAAAGCCTTCTAAAGTTACAACTTACAACAAAGGCCTAAGATGGAGTCTGATCCTCATAGTAATGTCAATGCCACTGCAGATGTTGAAGCTGGATGAGGAGGTATACAATCATTGCCAAATGGCTGTGGTGGGCCAGACAATGGTACGCACCTCGCCTTTCAATCTCCCTGATGGTTGGGTTGTGGAGGAGGTACTCCGTCGGTGTGGTGGCTCTGCTGACAAGGTACTGACCTCTCCTGATTACTCAAATTCTCTGTTTAATGTATTTAGCAAACAAAGTTTGTAAATATTGCTGGCACTTGATTTTTTTCACTTCAGCTTTGTGTGTGATTTTGAAAGCTAGGTTTTTTAAATGGTTTTCTCTAATGTGATAGATGTATAAATTTTCTGGATAAATACACTTGACTGTATGAATGGATGGAATGTATGGGCATTCATGTAACTAAATTAGTTCGTCATTGTTCTTTCTCTCCTTTACTAGTTTCTTGAGATACAATCTTACAATTGAACAGAGGACAACAATTTGGATGAAATTTCTCAAAAATGAAGAAATTGGTACCATTTGGATGTCCCTGGACTTGAATGCCTCCATTCTGATTTACATAGGATTAGTATGAAATCCTATGATCTGGGCCAAGTCATAGAGGGCCAATAGGAGCCTCAAGGTCTACGGCCAGACCGGTGGTCCATTGCAATCATAATCTCAGTTTTTCAGTGGTTAAGTTTTTNCATAGAGGGCCAATAGGAGCCTCAAGGTGTACGCCAGACCGGTGGTCCATTGCAATCATAATCTCAGTTTTTCAGTGGTTAAGTTTTTACAATCATCTGCAAGATGACCATGGTTTTCTGCAATGAATTGTTCATATGATGCATTTCTAGCTTTGAGGACCAAGTAATCAATACAGCAGAATAGTAAGCAGTAGTCACAAGCCAGAATAATCAGACACAGGTAGGAGCCCCATAGTCTATGAGGACTAATGTTGCTTAGTGCACTCTAAATCATTAGAATAGTACCATAGGATATTATGTCGTTAGAAAAGCAAATGGGAAGGGGCACATGCAACTGTAGGTTAAAAATTAATACACTTCCCTGTCACCATGCCAGGTTCTTGTGGTCTACTGGTATGTTCAAAAACCACTTCAGAAACTTCTGCTATATTCCTTATAGCTATGGACACCAAAATCCTCCAATCACTGCTACTGGTATGATCCGACAAATCTATTTCCATAAAAACTCATAGGACCTGCATGAGCAATCTCCGAAATAAATATTTTTCTTCAAGGAAATCTATCAACACCCTGCGACAATAAATTTCTTAACCAAATCTTACCGAGACAAAAAGCAGCAGCAAGGACTCATTTTCCGGTTAACATCTCATGCACATGTATGATTGGCTTCTCTGAGTTCGTTTTGATGCAAATTTAGGGTAAAGTCCGTTCCCACAATTATCAATGTATAAATTATCAGAAATTTTAGATGACTAGCTGTTCATATGCTACCATGTACGCATTTCTTAAGAGTGTCACACTATGGAACCTCACTTGAAATAACCTACAGTTCAGAGCCGTGTTTCTTACAACTACTCTTTGTTGGATTTTTCATGAACTGGTGAAACTGAAAGTCAGAAACTTGATAAACTTTATCATGTTGTGCAGTA
This sequence comes from Ilex paraguariensis, assembly GCA_963454935.2. Classification (NCBI taxonomy): domain Eukaryota; kingdom Viridiplantae; phylum Streptophyta; class Magnoliopsida; order Aquifoliales; family Aquifoliaceae; genus Ilex; species Ilex paraguariensis. The sequence goes on along the minus strand of CAUOFW020005169.1, from coordinate 1,694,368 downwards.
CTACTATGAGCCGGGGACTGGACGGAAGTTTCGATCCCTGATAGCTGTTGAAAGACACCTAGCAGAACAGACAGAAAATGCACCACTATCCATGGGACTAGCAGAACATACAGAAAATGCACCACAACCCATGGCACTTGCAGAATTTAATGAAAATGTTCCCCTGTCCATGGCATTCAAATTGGGAAATCATATAAAGGTGAGTTCCAGAGTTAACTTGGTTTTCAGCTGAAGATTGATACAGTGATCTTTGACCCTTATGTTTCTCTTGGCCTATCAAATTGATGCTTATTTTGCCTTCGCAGAATCCTAGTTCATCGAAGAAAAACATTTCTAGAGACAAGGTTCAATCGTCAACATTTACCAGCCCCCCAGTGAAAATCAATTGGGTTCTTGCTAGTCCTGGAGGGGATTCATGGAACCCTTTCATCGGTGAAACACTGGTTCCAGAATCTGTAAAGCAGCAATGGGCCCAAAGATTTATGTTATACATCAACAACTGTAACCACGACGCACCAAATTCTGGATGAGTAAGGTATCTTTATTATGCTGCATTTAGAACCATTTTCTATACCTTACACTATGGTTCCCACTATGGCATAATGTCCTATTCAGTCGCTTAGATTAATAATAATGCTTCAGTATATTCATTGTTAAATGAAGAATTTTATATGCATCTCAGGTAATGGATATGCATCCAACATGATCATAAACAGCTTTTATGGTACCTGCAAACAGCCTGGTGGATATAAAATTGTGAAAAGGGGTCAACATTAGCAATTTTCGCATGAAAATTGAAACCTTCCTCTATTTGATTGCATTTTAAATGGAGTTGTTTAACGTATGTATGGAATGACTGTTAGGATATTGACAGAAAGCATTATCTACATTTTTTTACTTTTTTTTTTTTTTGCCGTGTGATATGTTAGATGGAATTGCGTCATCAAAGGCTACATAAATCGAAGTTGAGCTAAATTCTTTTCCATGAGATGACCAGAAACACATTACTAATTCCATTGGATATCTTTTGTTTTGCAGTGGATTATGAGTAGCAGACGAAGAATTCATGAAAGAACNATCAAAGGCTACATAAATCGAAGTTGAGCTAAATTCTTTTCCATGAGATGACCAGAAACACATTACTAATTCCATGGGATATCTTTTGTTTTGCAGTGGATTATGAGTAGCAGACGAAGAATTCATGAAAGAACAAGTGAGGTTTATTAGCTCATCTTTCTGGTGAGGCAGTGTTGCGGTTGATTTATCGAACTGTGCACTGATCTGTACAGTCTTAGACTCTTGTTAATTTCCGTTATTTTAACCAGTGTATAAAAGTCTCCTTTTTCTCTTTTCCCTCCTCTTTCGATGGTTGTGATATAGTCGGCTTTCCCAAACCTTAAGAAGGTTTCATTGAAATTCCTGTAGTACGTGTTTGAACTTGAATTGATGGGGCATAACATCTACATTTCAAAGCGACCCGAGTTCCATACAATCATACAAATAGGTGATACACTTCTTTTTGACGAGGCCACAAAATCATACATATCTGAGAGTGGTATTACAGGTTCCGAATCATGGAAGGAGAGAAGACTACAAAAGGACTACTCAGTTCGCAGTTGTAAAAGTTTACCACTTGCACTGAACCAGACGAAAATCATAGGAGGAAAATGATGGTTTCAAATTTCTGTTCACACATGAGCTTGAACATAGAGGAGAAAGTGTGGATTCATTATGATTTTTCTCAACGGGTTTACAAACTTATCTCAGGTTTTACCCGGCTAAATCTCAAGACATGTTGGCTTAAGGCCACAAAAGAACCCAACCGATGAGTAAATATTAGGTATAACGGTAACATCACGTCACATGTGGTGTCACTATCTAATAATAAACTTATACATGGGTAAAATAAACCGCACTTTAGTAGTTATTAAATGACATGACATGGTAGTTATTATAATATGTGAGATCAACCTGTTTATTTGTTATGTTTTTATTGAATGGTAACACAACATAACAACAATGACAACAATGACGTGGTATCACCGAAAAGGGGCGACCAGGATGTTAATGGAATGGGCATGGAACTCTAAAAGCTTTCAAGCTGTGAGCTNAACCGAGTTCCATACAATCATACAAATAGGTGATGCACTTCTTTATGACGAGGCCACAAAATCATACATATCTGAGAGTGGTATTAAAGGTTCCGAATCATGGAAGGAGAGAAGACTATTAAAGGACTACTCAGTTCGCAGTTGTAAAATTTACCACTTGCACTGAACCAGACGAAAATCATTGGAGGAAAATGATGGTTTCAAATTTCTGTTCACACATGAGCTTGAACAGAGAGGAGAAAGTGTGGATTCATTATGATTTTTCTCAACGGGTTTACAAACTTCTGTCAGGTTTTACCCAGGTAAATCTCAAGATATGTTGGCTTAACGCCACAAAAGAACCCAACTGATGAGTAAATATTAGGTATAACGGTAACATCACGTCACATGTGGTGTCACTATCTAATAATAAACTTATACATGGGTAAAATAAACTGCACTTTAGTAGTTATTAAATGACATAATCTGTTTATTTGTTATGTTTTTATTGAATGGTAACACAACATAACAACAATGACGTGGTATCACCGAAAAGGGGTGACCAGGATGTTAATGGAATGGGCATGGAACTCTAAAAGCTTTCAAGCTGTGAGCTTGTTGGAAATGGTCCTTCTACCCTGGCATCATATAATCCATAGCATTGGTAACATGGTGGGAGAAAAAAAAACTACAATGCTTAAAATTGCTCATAGCAATCATAGAAATAGGCCACAGAATTCTGTAATGCAATTTAGTGTATCATCCTGTGATACAATTTCTTTCTCACCTTTTCCCTCAACTATTATCATATAAATTCACGGACGGCGCCAAGCCTTGGACCGTCTTGTCAAACTTATTGACCATCTACAATCAAATTTGAATATTTGACTTTCATCTTAAACTTCTTTTNTCGTTCCCTCAACTATTATCATATAAATTCACGGACGGCGCCAAGCCTTGGACCGTCTTGTCAAATTTATTGACCATCTACAATCAAATTTGAATATTTGACTTTCATCTTAAACTTCTTTTTCATAGATTCTGGCTCAAGCTCATCTAACTATGAATCAAATCAACAGCTGAGCTACTCATACCTATTATCAAAAGCAAGGAATACTCAAGGTAGAAGTCTCCCCGCCAAGTAGAGAGATAGGTTATCCCTCATATCTGAAGCAGTCTTGTCGACAGATTGACAAATCTCTTGCTGGTACCCTGGGTCATGGTGGTGAGATAGAGGCAAATCGTCCAAAACATCGTCTTCCATGTCAATAATAATATTATGAAGAATGCAGCAAACGAGGATAATCCTTGGCAACCTATGCTTGTCTGGTCTCCACATCACTCCTTGTATCATCCTCCAAACCTCTTTTAACCTTGCCAATGCTCTTTGTGCCACCATCCGAGTTGCAAAATGGCGCTTGTTGAACTCAGCTTTGGACTCTGATAATTCTTTCCCTTGGTAAGGTGTGACAAGCCAAGGCAGCAAAGGAAAGCCTGAATCCCCAACTATGTATTCCCTCAATTCTGTTCCTTCTGATAGCTTTATATTGTTCCCGTTTAATCTCTCTCCCTCCTCACAGAGCTTGAAGATACTTGAGCTTTGGAGCACTGAACAGTCATTCATTTTCCCTGGCCATCCAGTTACTATGTCTCGGAACCTCATCTCGGGGTCCACAATTGCCTGCAAAATCATGCTATGATTCTCCCTGCGATCGAGCCACACATCAGTTCCATGTTCAGATGAGGATAATAACATTGTTATATGAGTGCTATCAATTGCACCAGAACAATTTGGAAGTCCTCGAATTTTTTCAAACTTTGATCTTATATCTGTCATTTCTCGTTCTGTGGAAGGCCACTGGAGGTGCTGAAGCCCTCTTTCTTCAATGGCCTCTACAAAACGCCAGGTCACTTGAGAGACAGTCGAATGGTTCGTCCCAAATGAATCACCAACTGCTATTAGTGAGTCACCAGAGCTTAGCCTTCTTAAAGCTAGAGCTACTTGAGCACTTAATGACATTGGCTTGCCATTAGTAAACATGAAGTTTGCTGACTTGGCCATCATGTGTTCCTTCACAAGTGAACATATGTAGTCAAAAGTTTTCCTGGACATCTTGAAGACAGATACAAACTTGTCCAGACCCTTCGATGGAGATACAAGACCTGAAAGAATTGGGAGGTTGGGGGTGTGAGGGACAAGCCATTCTTAAATTTGAATGCTCATATTTAACTTCCATGTTCTTCACATGAAACACTACAACAAATGTCGCAAGCCCTATCTGAACTACAACAAGAATGGCATTAAATCACAAGATATCATTCCCGAATCCAACATTTCAAAGAGTAGAGAATTCTGCCTTCCAAACTGTATGTTGGATAAGAATGGAATCAGACAGAAGAAGAACAATACAGACAGTATATGTTGTTATGCACAGTGCATTTAGGCTGATGGAAGAGGCAAGGGACAACCAAACTAATTAAGAGTTGTGGAATTGGCATAATGAAGACATAAATAAGTCTAGAACACGCCAATGAATTAAACCAATAAAGAGGAAAATAGAAGCAACTTACCTTACGCAATGTGATAACACAGTTATTTGTTACAATTATCAAAGCATAAAGATCGACTCAACCCAAGAATATCTTGACCAGCTACTTGGGGTGAATCCCATTTCTCAATCCAGCTCTGCGAGGGATGTATACTTTGTTTTGTCATCAAGCTTACTCAATTTTGGTCATTGTACATCACTCAGCAGTTTTTGATAAATGATGAATGATTTATCATTACCGTGTACTGCAAAAACTGATTCATAATCAACAGGATTTGAACAAATTCAAAGCAATTGAAATGTTGGACTTGCTTTTCCATATTATAAATCAGTTTGTCACTGTGTTGGTTTTTGACTCCCATTTCCTTGAATTGGTCAAGCATATCAACTACAAGAACCATCTTCCAATTGCCCTTATACACCATCCCTTTGGGCCAGAACTTTAGATAACTACTGCCCTTGGTTCTTCTTTCTCTTTCCCACCAAGAGAGAAGTTGGTAAACCCATCACTTTTGCAGCAATGCCTTCCCTTGTTAAATTTATCTCACCTAATCTTCTTTTAAAACAGTGTTAATTGGAAATCCAAACATTCAGGAAGTGATAAGCTTATTTCAGTCCTATAGAAGTATTTACCTGAATCTAGTAAAGTTTGACTGTTCATAGAGGATTCCTGCAATACTGAAATCCCGCCCCTCTAGAATTTTTTATTCCTTTTTACATAAATAATTTTTTTTACTGCCATTCAGGTTCTATGAAATCATTCAACTGTGGAAGGACTATTTAAACAAACAGTAAAATAGCAAATTACTTCTGAAGTTTAAAAAGCCATAGAGAAGAGCATGCCAATTTGTCATTCCGGTTTCTTTGACAAATTAGATATTTTTCTTTGGTGCTATGGAATTAGAAATAGTCACCTAGGTGCAAAGTACAAAAACAGCACGGATTAAATACGCATATTTCAAAATTGGCTAAAAACATCTAAAAGAGCAAATGTGTATGAGTAAATATGATATGAGATGTGATCAGAGCAGCATAGCTTCAACAGGCGTGTCTGAAACTCTTGCAATAAACGATGCCATCTAATAAAAAGAGCAATTCCATGAAGTTGAAACTATGAAATTGTTATTAGGGTTGAAGAAAAGGAGGAAGAGAGAGAAAACAAAGCAGAAAAGGAAGAAATATATGTGTAGGCTCTCTTATTTATAATAAACTGATACTGTAGGTAAATACATTAAAAATAAGAGTTTGAACACTCTCCCTCAAATTGGAGCATAAGGATCAAGTTACCCAACTTAGAACAAAGATTAGTGAGGACAAATAGAACCAATGGTTTAGTAAGGATGTCACTCAGCTAATCACTAGACTTGATGTATGATGTGATACTCTCTTTTTCGCATATAAAAATCTCGAATAAAATGACAATCCCCTTCAATATATTTAATCCTCTCATGAAATATTGGATTACTGGTAATGAAAATAATTGTTTGTATCTCCATAGGAGGGGGCACACTGATACCTATATCATGAAGTAGAATACAAACCCACAACATCTCACACGTAGTATGAGTCATGGCCTAGTATTCAACCTCAGCACTCCAAAGTGCAACTACATTTTGTTTCTTATTGCACCACATAACAAGATTACCACCAATAAATATACACTAACCTGAACTAGTTCATCTATCAATACGACTACTTGCCTAGTCAACATCAGAAAAACTAGTAATAGTCATGGATGATAAAAGACGATATAATAATCATTTACCCGGTGTTCCTTTCAGATACCGAAGAATATGATAGATAGCTTCTCACATAGTCTTACGAAGAGCATGCATGAACCGACTAACAATATCAACAACATAGGTAATATCAGGATGTGTTACTATAAGATAAATCAGTTTACCAACTAACCTCTGATAGCGCCATACATCATCAACAACTTTGTCTTTCGAAGGATCTAACTTAACTATAGAGTACATGGGAGTATCAGTTTAAATGTGCACCACGAGTACCAATTTTAGTCAATAAATTTAATACATACTTTCGTTAGCACAAATCAATTCCTTCCTTTAACCGAGTAACCTCAATCCCAAGAAAATATAGAAAAAGACCTAAGTCTTTTAATATGAAATTGTTTCCCTAAATGGATCTTGAAGTGGGCAACTGAAGTATAGTAGTACTAAACTTACCAAACTAACCGCGTGGTGATTGTTTTAGGCCATATAGTGTTTTTTTCAAAAAACACACTAATTGTTTCTTACCAGATGCAACATAACCTAGAAGTTATACTATATACACCTCCTCCTGTAAGTCTCCATGTAAAAAAATATCCTTAATGTCCAGGTAATACAAAGGTCAATCACAACTAACTGAAACAGAAATAAAACTCTAACACATGACTTTCAGATTACATGAAAAAATTTGAAGCTTCTAGGGTTAGCATGGTTCCCGCATCCTATTGCATTTCTCCATTGAAGCTAGGGATAATTGAGACAAAAATAGAAGCAACCACCAGAAAATCAGCATTGCAGCAATGGAGTGCATAGCAAAGAAAGAAAGTATGGGGGAAATTGCTGAGGTTGCTCTTTTGAAAACCTTGTATTTGTCTCAGGCAAAAGGTAATGCTATTGGATTACGCCATATATGAATTAGACAATAACAATGAGCCCTAGATTTATTTACATCACACTGCAATCATGCGTTTGGAATCAATCTTACACGTCCTTTGAAACCAAAAGCATGCGCCTCGGCTACAAATTTGTTTTCAGACAGTTAAAGGTGAAACTTTAGATACAAATTTCTTTTTGGACAGTTCATAGGTGGAACTTTCCAAGGTCAATGGCATCAAAAGGAAAAAAATTAGGAGATAGCTATCTCCAAATCTACTAGACCTAGCCCTCCTTCACAGAAATCTAGAAGATTAGAACATGCAACGACTGAATGACTTGAACAACAATAACCATCTGCTCACTGAGTTTTTATGTTTACATGCCTATTGCTGGCAGAGTAGATTGATGGCAGATTCATTAGTTCTGAAAAAATATTCATNAGATAGCTATCTCCAAATCTACTAGACCTAGCCCTCCTTCACAGAAATCTAGAAGATTAGAACCTGCAACGACTGAATGACTTGAACAACAATAACCATCTGCTCACTGAGTTTTTATGTTTACATGACTATTGCTGGCAGAGTAGATTGATGGCAGATTCATTAGTTCTGAAAAAATATTCATTATATGTCTTCATATACATAACTCAACAAAGACTAGTCCCAGTTTTACTAAAACCATCTAGTTCAATCAGTTCACTTGAAAACTATCTCAGATTCCAATGACAAAAAATATATATAAATATTTCAGATTATAAAACAACTTGCCATCCAAGTCTGATAACCTGTATCCTGAACTGCCTTGTCAAGTAATAGCACAAATTTTTATATTGGTCTCTATACACCTTAAAGCCTTCTCCATTGTTCATTTCCAATATTCTGCATCATTTTTTGTTATACCACATTCATCTTACTTAAGCAAGATTCTCAAGCATGGTACAATGGATATGATTGTCCGGAATGGCAGGACAGCAACATTACTGGCTTGGAATCCCCGCATGTCCCATAGATTCCAATTGATGTCAGGGCCATGAAAATGCTATCGTTTACCTTTCCTTTCAGTTATTAAAGTTGAATCTTTTCAGCATACATCTCCTTCAAGTCTTAATAAGAAGATTCTAATCTTAGTTTTGGTCTACAGCACATACCTAAACAATGCATCCATACATACCTATTCCACAGCTATGCCAAAGCATGTGCAAATAATGACGTGAACAAAGCATTATTACTGTTGACTCCACCAAAGATTGATCATTCATTCGTGCAAACATAGGCAATGTCATAATGTTCTTTTAAATGGACCACTTAGGAAACATACAAATCACCATTTCAAGAATCCTAAATAGTATCTTTCTTTCGTAACATAAAGGTAATAGTGCTAACCAGCAACCAAATAAACCAGCAAGCTTGCCAGCCTAGACAGGGCGGTCCATGATCTCACAGTAATTCTAACATGTAGGATTTAGATTTCTTTGACCAGTCTTCGTATCTGATATCATAAATATTCTTCCTCACTTTTCTTTGGCCAATTTTCATCAATTTACAAATGAGATCCCTTGTATGCACTGAACCGAGCAACCAATCATATCAGATTTACACTTACAAAGCCTTAAAAACAACCTCAAGAACTTGATCAGAAGCATGCAGGGAACTTACAAGTATGGTGTTAGACAAACATTCACCATTCCGAAATTTATAACCTAAAAGAAATTCACTTGCATCATTATCAGGAGAAGTTTTAAAATGTCGAAGATATGAATTTCTACCAGCATGTCAAACTTGAAGATCTGTGGGCAACACAGAAGAAAAGTTCCATACAACTGTAAGAGAAACTCATAAGATCAAAGGACATTTCTCCACAAATGTATTATTTGACTTAAAACAGACTTGCACTTCCTCATAAAAATAACACATTATCCTCTACATCTCATCCCAGTTCCTTAAGTTATTGAAATATATGCATTTCTACTCTTCATTTTAGTAACATCAGCAAATGCAAGAGCAGTAAAACAAAATTGGCAGCTTTAACTGGATCAGTAGAATCCCCTCAACCCTTTAGGTAATCCCCATTTGATGAAAAAGAAATCAATTACCAGTTCATACTTTAATGTAACAGAAAATTTGTGATGAATAAAGAGCTTGTGACCAGTAGAAACTGGAAATATGAAGGAGGTTTGTTTTTCCCAAAATAAGAGAATGCACTTAAAAGGTAATTCATCTGATAATCCCTTTTCTTCAAATAATTCTTTCAATATAATTTGTCCACTAATTAACTAGTAGCTAAAGGTGGAGCAATGACTACAGCTAACAATGTATAGACAATTGAAAATTTTTCTCCCACCTAATTAACTTAAGAAAGGACTTTGAAGAAGGAAATTTACTTGTCTAGTGGTAAAGTAAGATACTTCATAAAAAGAAGACTCAGTGAATATCACTTGCCTCAGGTGCAATACTGATAGCAAACAGAATTCATCATTATCAATACTACCACAATGCAGACATAGCAACAATTTTATTTACCATCGAAGAGGATAACAATGAACCAAGAACTTTCTTATCTGAGATTCCTTTAGCCAATCAATTCATAATAAATACAAATATCTCATGCCTTCTCTGGCTTCATACCGTAAATCAATTAAATCAAAATGTTATATCAAGAGGAGGACTATAAGAGTAGATTAGGGATCCTTCTGTAACCTATGAACCACCAATTCATACAGCAACTTATAAGTGCAATGAGAGTTAAAGCAAAAATACAATCAAATAAGCTAAAATTGAATCAATAAGATAATAAGCATTCATCAAATACAGAAACCAACAAACCCATCTCATCATAAGTGATCAACAAGAACTATCAGCATTCAAAAAATAAGAATTTCTGCAGCTAACAAAAGCAACACAAACATTTTAAGTCACGAGAATCTTGAAAATTATATACCAGCAATCCTCTTTGAGAATTCATCCCACCAATCAGCAGACCCTTCCTCAGAAGACCCAGAGGCTATTGCGTTCTGTTCAACCTTCTTTTCTGTCTTTCTTTTCTTCTTGTGTCCTCTTACAGGACCCATCAGGGCACAAAGACACCCGATTGAATTGTAACCCAGTAACTTAAAACAAACAGAATCAAAAGAACTATTAACAATTGGTACAAAAAGAAATACCCTTTTGTGATAACACAAGATTGGAACCCATGGACACGGAGATCATGAAGAAGTTGTCAGAGAGAAAAACATGCAAACACCCATATATGAATATGCATATAAATAACATGGTAACTGCAGTGAGTCAATGGGGTGTGTGTGTTTGTGTGTTATGTGGTTTTTGAACATGCAAAGTGAAGACTTGAGGAAATAGAACTAGAGATAAAAGATGCTTTGTGTGGAAGTCGTGAGAAATTTAAGCAACATATGAGGGCTTGTGTTTGTCTAAGACAATGTGGCAATAGAAGGTATAGACATGGACATTGGTTGAGAGTCTTGAGACTTGAAAGCCTTCCTCCTCTCTACAAAGGTTTCTTGGACTTCAGAGCGAGAAAAAGGAGAGAGGCCAGCGTTAAGATGCTTTGGTTAAATTGTCTCCAGCTTCTTTTGTTCCTAAATACATATAAAATTTATATTCAAACAAACAAAACGAAAAATAAAAATAAAAATAAAAATTTGACCCTATCGGATTAGACAGATTAATGGTTGAAGGAATGAGCAGTTCTCGACTTAAAAAATAAGTTTGATAATTAAGATTATTGAATAGATAACGGTTCTTATAAATAGTGAGACCCACATTAAAATTAATAATTATAATTATCAAATCTAATTTTTAAATTTATGTAACATTATTCTAAAGGAATAATGTAATCACTATAATATTACGAGTGAATCTTCGATGTAACGGTGACACAAGTTAACGCTATCATTAGGTATTATCGTGATAAAATAATATATAGATAAAATGAATCTCATTTTTTATTATTATTTTTCAGGAATGAGGTAGTTATTAAATTTTACGAGATTTACTTATCTGTTTGTTTTATTAATGAACAATGACACTACGTGATAATGTTAATCATCGAATATTTTCATCTAATTTACCTATTAGAAACTTGTATCCACCTTTTTTTCTCTAACATGAAGAAACTTGTATTGAAGGTTAAAAAATATATGTTTTTTAGGGTAAGTAAGTTAAAAAAAAAAATCATCTTGGAGAAATTTTCTAAATTTGTTGTATAATCTAACAAGGGTTCATGATTGAACTAGGTTTCAAAATAACACAACATCCACCAAGAGAAGAAAAGAGAAGTGCATAATAGTAGCTGTTGTAAGGGTAAAAAGAGTTCGGGGCCTTAGTATTCTATATGATTTTTATTTTTATTTTTTGTAATTTAGTGGGCCTAAAAAACAGATAGAAGGTTCACATTTATATAGTAGCTTATTAGAATTTGAAGCATGTAAGATGTATGACTCATGTGCTGCTCATACTAGGGCCGTTAGTGGATCAAATTTTAATTTGAATCTGATTTGAATTCAAATTTAATATCTTATGTTTTGCGGATTTGAATTTAAATATAGCTATATCCAATCCAATTATGATCCGATTAGAATTATTTATATATTTTAATATAAATGCTAAAAAAATTAAGTGATTGTTTAAAGAATTTTAATTGAAATTTAAGTATAATTTATTAAAAAATTAGTTGATTAAGTTATTCAGATAGAATTTTAAATCAAATTTGAGTTTGTTAATTAATTCGAATATAGACCACGTAAATAAAAATTAGTCGGATTATCGAATCAAACTTATGAAATCGGATACGATTTCAGATCAGTCAGAATCTGATCCAAACCTGTTTTGTTGATCAGCCTAACTCATATAGCCGCATTAAGTAACATAATCACCTCGTTTAGTTGTCGAATTATAACAGAAAGGATTGCATACTTAATATAAACTAATTTTGTATCAACAGATATATATTTTATATATGTACGAAATAAAGTCTAGATATAATACGAAAAAATTTTGGTAAATAAGCATAATATAAAATTGGATTGAAAAATTTTAATTTTATTATAACTACTTAATTCACTATTTAGTGCTACATACCAAACGATGATTCTTCAATCATGTCCCCTAGTACTAACTGTAGCTAAAAGTAAAAAGAATTAATTTCGAATGGACTTATTATTTCACTTTAGAATTGAATGAGGTCAAATGGGTAACTCAAGTGTTATTGTTATTTTCTTAGTGGGATGATGAGTAGACAAAATGTTAGACCCGTAACTTAAGTGTTACTCATTATAGTTTAAATTAGGGATAATTTGTGCCTGAAAGTACGATACAATTTAAGTGAAAAATAATGAATTTGAAGACGAGAAAATTCAATGTAAATAGTTTTAAAAAAGATGTTGGTAACTGTTGAATGAATTTACTTGACACCGTTGGATAGACTTATTGAAATCTGTTTTATTTTATGTTATAAATTATAGATGATTTTTGAATAAACATCATCCCCCTAAGAAAAGGTGGATGTGTCATATCATATCCTAATAAGTAAATAATATTTTGACCCCCTAAACTACAAACTTAATTTCACTTTGTTTCTTAAATTATTAAAATTTTTACATTATCCCCTCAATTACTCAAATTATTTCGTATCATTGTTATTCGTTTCATGTTATTGTCAAGATCCACAAAAAAAAAAAATCTATTTAATATATTCTAAGCGTCAAACGTCAGGTTATACTATTTATTATTCATATTTAATAATCACGTTAATTTTAAAATCGTGTCGGGTCAAAGTTGACACCCTTATACGATAATATCCTCATAATAACTACTACAAAAGGTAAGAAAAAAAATATTTTTCAGGAATTCTTTTATAATGTTTTACTACCTAATGGAAACCAGTGAGCAACACGTTGAGTATTTATTTTATATAAACCTATGTTGTATACTTTGCCGTAGTCTCAAATAATTCAGTAATATTATTTAAATTTACTTTATTCTTATAATTTATTAGTCTTTTTTATAATTTTCGTTAGTTTAATAATAAATTCTATCAATTTTCGAGATTCACTACTAATCCAACAACGATGGGTTCGTGTTTTGGAATGTATTGTGCTATTATATTTGATTTTTAAGCAAGATACATGGGCTTAATAGGGTTGCATATTGGTGTGAATTTATCATGTAAGCATTTGTGGAAGGTTTTTGCAGGCTTGGGCTTTGACTGACATTAATGGGGTGATTCATGGGCTTCGCATTTGCATCACATCCCTATACAAGTGGGTTAACTCTATGCCCCAAACATATAGGGGCAGTTTGGATAATTTTGAAGAAAGAGAGATTGGATTTGACTAATGAAACTCTATTAAACCCAATTCTTAGGTTTTGTTTATGGGATTGAACAATAAACTATATCTAACCTCATATTTAGTAAGTGATACAAATACACATGAGATTCACAGATTAATCAAAAATATTATAAAATATTTACTGTGGAATTGACTAAACCCACCCAAAACCCCACCCATAGGTTTTTTAAAACTCATAAACATAGATTTTATTTACGGGCCTATTATGGACTAGTATTCAAATCTCAGGTTTGAAATCTGCAACTAAATAAGGGATAAGGTGGTTTATTAAACTACTAGTTATTGCTTGTGCCTGAAGGTACAAAGTAATAAAAAATGATAAACAATAAACATATTTGTATTTATATCCAAAATTTAATCATAAATAGAGAAGAGATAAAATAATTTAAGTATTGATTTATAGAAGGGGTGAGAGGTGGTGGACAGTAGTGGTGGCGGTGGTGGTGGCAACGACGGCAGTAGTGGTAGTGGTGGAGGCGGTGGTGGTGACGACGACGACGACGATGGTGGTGGTGGTGGTGGTGGCGGTGGCGACGACGACAGTGGTGGTGGTGGTGGGGGTAATGGTTGAGCGATTTCAAACATTATTTTTTTTAAAGTATTTATGAGAGATAGTGGACAACAGTGGTGATGGTAGGAAACGTTGATGGTTGTGGTAGGGTGGCAATGACTATAGTGGTAGTGACGACGGTGGTGGCAGCGGCAGTGGTGACGGCAGCGGTAGTGGTGGGGGTGGCGATGGTGGGGGTGG
>CAUOFW020005169.1:1648798-1679494 GCA_963454935.2 Ilex paraguariensis | reverse complement strand
GTGGTGGTGGTGGGGGTGGCAATGACGGTGGTTGTGGGGGCGATGACAATGATGGTGTTGGTGGTGGCGGTGGCGATGACGGTGGTTGTGGGGGTGATAACAATGATGGTGTTGGTGGCAGTAGTGCTGGTGGTGGAGGTGGAGGTGGAGGTGGTGGTAGTGCTGGTGGTGGTGATGGCGGTGGTGTTGGTGGTGGTGGTGGCAACGACGGCAGTAGTGGTGAAGGCGGTGGTGGTGGCGGGTGTGGGGGTGGCAGTGAGGGTGGTGGTGGTGGCGACGATGGTGGTAGTGGTGGTGGGGGTAGTGGGTGGACGGTTTCAAACATTATTTTTTATTAAAGTATTTATGAGAAATAATTTCTAGCAATACTTTTAAAAAGTCATTCTAAACACACCCTTAGAGACCTATTTTTTCTATTAAATTTAGAGTATTAATATTAGTCGTTAGATTAATTTTAAAGTAAAATTTAAAGCGATCTCAACCGTGAATAATAAAAGTCATTTTATTTATCTTTTGAGATTTGAATTGTAAGCTACTTTATTATATAGACTAGTTATTTCCCTTGCCTGAAAGTATGGAGTAATAAAAAATAGTCAATAATAAAAATATTTTTATTCACACCCAAAATCAAATCACAAACATAAATGAGTGATAAAGAATTTTAAGTACTGATTGTAATGGGGGTGAACGGTATAAGTGGTGATGATCAACAATGGTGATGGTGGGAGACAGTGATGGTTTGTGGTAGATGGTGACAACCATGGTGGTAGTGGCAACCATGGATAACAACGGTGATGGTGGTGGTGGATTTTAGGCGACAGCGGTGGTGGGGGTGGTGGTGATGATGACGGTGGTGGTGACGTGGGGGTGGTGGTGGTGATGGCGGTGGTGGTGGAGGCGGCAGTGGCGGTGGTGGCGAAGGCGGCGGTGGTGGCGGCGGCGACGACGGTGGGTGTGGTGGTGAGACGGTTTCAAACACTATTTTTTTTTTTAAAGTATTTATGAGAAATAATTTCTAAAAATAATTTTAAAAAGTCAATCCAAACACATCTTTAAGGCCCTATTTTTCTTATTAAATTTAGGGTGTTAATATTATCCGTTAGATTAACTTTAAAATAAAATTTAAAGCTATTTCAATCGTGAATAGCAAAAGTCATTTTGTTTATCTTTTGAAATTTGAATTGTAAGCTACTTTATTATATAAATTTAAAAAAAACTCATTTTATGAATCCCACCCAAACCTATGGAGCAATCAGGCCATAATGACAAGATGAATCTCTAATCCTCTCCAATCCATTCGAATACATTTTTCATCAATTTATTCATAAATTAAGCGAGAGGTTCTCCGAAACAGAAAAAAAAAAAACTCGTTCAAACCGGATGACAATTCACCATTGTTTCAACGTGGGCCAGTGTCTATGTCATACATAAAAGGACTAGCTGGACATATAGATATACCAAGGCCCAATACGACAAACCGTGTATTTGGATGGCCCGGTAAGATAGGATAGGATTACAACTTAGCCTTTCCTGTACAAACCAATCCAACGCAGCAGGTGAGAGTGGCTTAGAAAAGGATGCATTCATAACAAATCCCATGTTTGGTAAATTCATTTGTAATTCTACGGGTCCCACGGATTAATCCATATGATTTATGATTTGAGAACTTGTTTTACTAGAATTTTATTATTATGCCCTTTAAACAATCCAAACCACTCCAATGATTGTCCAATAATATTCCCTTCACCCAAAAAGTATATATTACATATATTTATTTGCAATGGACTAATAATTCTAGTGTTTAATAAATCACAAATACAAAATTAGAACTTAACAGAGTAATATTTTGCCATATCTATTGTTTTTATAATTAATTAACTTATTATATTTTGTATATTAAACATCATTTATTTGGTCACCACAAGGGTATGCATTTTTTTTCATGTTTTATGAATCATTTGGATGTCTGTGAATCCTTATTTTGATGATCATAATAGTAAATTTTAAATTTTCAACTGTGATGAAAAAAATAATCATCAAACAATAATAGGAAGTAAACTAAAATAAAAAAAAAATCAAGCAATAAAAAGATTGAAATTGGTTGCCTTCATTTGTTTCACGCATGGGTGAAACTATTCTCATCTCATACATCTTCATTCTCAGCCCATTAAATTTTAAATCATAAAATTATCAAGTTCATTCTTTTTATACCCATCCCACTATTAACTAAATTCACTCATTCTATACCTACCCCACTAATTATTAAATTCTTCTCAATCTTTTTCTAAAATTTCTTTTTATACTCTATCTCACACAGTTTATACATAAATATAATTACCTTGATTACTCAGTATGCATCTATCAAGTGATATTCAAGTTGCTATTGAATGTTATAAAAAAACAGATAAGCATTCGTTCTAATCATTCTATGCGAATTTCTCTTCAAGAAAATAAACAATAAGTTAAGTTTGCATATTTTTATATATGCACACACACACACACACACATAATTATATATGTATTTAACACATTATGTATACCAACTTTGTGGGTATCAAAGGCTTTAATTATACGGAGAGTGGATATGTGGGTATTAGTACTATGAGGTCCTTCCTCAACGAAAGCTGCTTCGGCGTCTAATAGAAGACTCACCACCCGATGATCAAGTTATTATTGCCAATAATCACAATTCCACAATAAGTAAGATATACTATAAGAGATGAACCAATAATTAGGGAAGATATAAATCATATAATGCATATGGGATTGGAGTTGAATATTATTTGAGAGGTCTATTGTAGATAATCAAGTTGAGTATATTTTTGTATAGACTGTGTGAGATGGGTATAAAAAAAAATCCTAAAGATGAAGATTGAGATAAATTTAGTCAATAAAAAGGTGAATATAGAATGAGATAGATTTAGTTACCAATGGGGTGGGTATAGAAAGAATGCATTTAATAATTTTATAATTTAGAGTATAATGGAGGTGAGGATAAAAATTTATAGGGTAGAAATAGTCCCTGCCTTCACACATTCCAGTAAGCATCTCTCTCTCTCTCCTCTGGATAGCAAGAACACTTCTATTTTTTCTCCACTAATGCAATTGAACTTGCAGCAGGCACCTTGCAACCAATAACTACTAACTGCCACATGTTTCACCATGGGTTAACCCATTTGTGATGGCTACAATTCACTGTTCACACCGGGCCCGGGATAGGCCGGAATGGGATATCCCATCTGCTTTTTTGCTTTCCAAACATGAGATCAATGGAGCCCACCTTAATTTTCTCCAATTCGACTTATTAGAACCCACTTTATCCCCCTATTCAAACACCCCATAGTAATAGCAGTGTACTGGTTGTGAGTTCATGGTCTCTAATTGGACGTATATGTGTCCGGGTATGGCAGTTGGGCGGCCAAGTTTGGGGCAGCAAGAGGAGTAAATAATCAAAATATAATAGCAATACCACACCAATACTACTACATAATATCTCGACCTTATAAAATATCTTCATACAATTTAATAACTACTCTATTCATGTAATATAATACCTAAAAGCGAGGGTGGGTCATGCTAAGTTATACATGAAATAAAGAATAATTGGGGCACCCTACTGTGAATTGGTCATGCTATATAGGACTTATATATAAGTGTATATAAACATAGATTTACGAATATAATACGAGGGTCGAAAAGGGTGATAACTATGATCTTATTCTAATATGCATAAGAAGTTTATGGATGCCACCACAGTTGTAATCAATATCCACTACCAGATGCAATTCCAATGCTTAGCCTTTTTTTTTTTGGAAAAGTTTCGAGCGACTAGGATGAGGATGTCCTCATAGGCTCATACTCATACAAACCCATCCTTTAGATGCCTTGTCCTGACTCAGGATCATCCACGGCAATAAAGTCTCAAAACTTACATTCATAAAACATTTAATATACTTTACAAAACAATTTGAGATCAAGTTTATCTCGTTTTTCCCTCTTCACTAGATAATTTAATGGGTTAATCTCAAATTGTACCGTGAAAGATCATTCGAATTTCAATTTGTACCCTAAAAAATTAAAATTTTAATGTGCACCCTCAAAGATAAAAATTTATATTAATATACACCTGAAACTAACAACCGTCAGTTTGCTGTCTAAAATTTCATGGATAAATTATACTTAGTTCTCCTCATATTTTTCATTTAATCATTTAAGCCCTATCACATTTAGAATATTACTCCTATACTTTATGACGTTTGTGCACATATAACACATAACCCCTTATCATTAATATCTGTTAATATAACTATTAAAAAATATGATTTCATCATAATAAAAAATTATAAATTTATATTAAATTTTATTTTGTGAGCTCATTATACTATAAATTTCAAAATTAAGCTTATCATTTGAATGTCCAATATAATGCAGGTATTTATATAATGTTATTTATATCNTATTTTGTGAGCTCATTATACTCTAAATTTCAAAATTAAGCTTATCATTTGAATGTCCAATATAATGCAGTATTTATATAATGTTATTTATATCCAATGCAATACATCACTTAAACATAATTATTTGAATGCCCAATTGAAGGAACATTTTTTGTTATATTTAAATTCTCAATGAATGTAGGTGTAATATTTCAAATGTGAAGAGCGTAAATGATTAAGTCATAATCATGAGGGGGTCTAAGTGTAATTTATTCATTTAGTTTTAGACCGTAGACTGATGGCTTTTAACTAAGGGTATGCATTGATACAAATTTCTATCTTTGAAGGTGTAAATTGAGATGTTTGATCTTTAAAGGTACAAATTAAGATTCAAACAATCTTTTAGGGTATAATTTAAAATTAACCCTAATTTAATATACTTTACAAAACAATTTGAGATCAAGATTTTTCGTTTTTCAAAGATTTTCTACATAAATCTTGGGATTCTTGACTTTTTTGGCAGAGGGGAAGCCAATATTTCGTTTGAGTGGAGACAACTGAAAATTTTTAAATTTAAACTATAATTGTAACATTATTTTCATTAAAATGTAGATTCTTCGTGAACTTTTTTCATGTATAGTTCCATAAAAAAATGACATTTAAATGCGTAACTCATATATATGAGCAATATACAAAAAATGAAACAAAAAAGACTACATATCAAAAGATCGTCTATTTCTTAACTAAGAGAAAGTTGTTCTAGTATTAATTTTTTTATAAGAAATCTATCCATAATTGATTGAAAAAATAAAATTTACTAATTAGATTCAAATTTAATAGTTCGTTATTAAATTTGTAATGAATGCCATAATGTATTACACATAATCAAAATATAATCCATAAATCTACAATACTTGTGTGTATTTGTTACTGAAATTTTATATCTAGTTCTCTTGTATTTGGGTTTTGTTGTACTGAATTTTTAATTGAAATAGACAAGCTTTTTGGAATAGAATTTTTTGATTCATTGCAGCAAATTTTTTCTCCTGTTCATGCTTAATTTTGTGTTGAAATTAAAGTAATACACTATAGTAAAAATCAACCACTGTTTTATTTTTCTTGAGTGTTGTTCTTGTGGTTTTAATGAGATAATTGCTACTATATACCCAACACCAACAACCAAGTAAACCGATTGATTAATAAATATACCAAAGCTTTCAAGAAATCAAAAGAAGGAAATAAGTGAGGGTTAGTGAAGACAGACAGACTCGCAGAGACCTAAATTCGAACAAAGGAGACATTTAGATGAGTAATTGGCATGAAATGAGTCATGTCAAAGTTATGCTTGATGGTTTAAAAATTACTCTCACCCCAACTATATTTTATGAAAATTTTAGTGGGGGCAAGATTCAGAAATTTTTGAAAATTCACCTAGGTCCTAATTTTTTTTAAATTTCCAGTGGGGCAGCTGCCCCATACTAAATCTGCCCCTGATTTTTGGTAATTTAGTTGATCATTTTACTATTTAGAATTGTGGGGTGATTCATGTAAAATAAACAATGTGTTAAATATAAAAATTCAAAAGACCATTTTACTCCGGTTCTTAATTCAAAAGATTATACTCTAATTTGACTAGAATTAAAATAAAAATGACATCACATCATTAATGTCACGTGATGTCATCAATTAGTTATAGAATACTACATGAACTTAATTAATTCCATTATTCTAATAACTACCCCATCTAAGGCCTATTTTTTGATGCATGCTTTCAGAGAAGCAAATTTTGTTGCAGATAGGCTTGCTGCTCAAGCAGCGTTGAGTAGGAGATCTGCTGATTTTTCTGTGGACTTGAGGCTGCCTTATTGAAGCTGAATTGGCTGTTTTTCAAGACTTAAGGGGTTTACCTGTTTGAGATGGAGGAGGGTTGTTGGGATGGATGATATGGGTTAAATTTGATGTGGTCTTTATGGGCTGTTTTGAAAAGTTGGGTGTGGTACTTATTTTTTTAGTGTTGATTTGAGAAGTTGCTGCGGCGAAGGAGTTGGGCTGAATTGGATCAGAACTCAGAAAGTTTTGCTGCCTCTACATTAATGGGCCATAGTTTTCTTTTAACTATGCTGTTTTTTGTCTCTGTTGTGAAGGCTTTTAGGCCTTACTTTGCTTCTTGTAATGGTTGTTTTTGTGAATAAATAAAATTTATTTTTGTTTGAAAAAAAAAAAAACGATTACCTAATATCACTATTACACCCAATAGTTATTCCTATCTTTCCTTTGATTTTGCACTTACTGGTTTTAAGCTACACCTGGTTTTGTGATTAAACCCCAACACCATTAAATACTTTTTCCTAGTCAATCAGAGCATTGAGTATCTTCTGGAACTTTGAAAAATCCAACAACTTAACTTTCACAATCTGAGGACTCTGTCGAACGGATCTAAGAATCAATGAATGGGTCATTTTTTGTTTGTTTTCTTAGAAATATATAACCCATGTATGGCTATCAACGCAAGTGAAAGTGGCCTACAATTATTCAATAATAATGTCTTAATCATTCTAAACATGATCTCCTTGCCATTTTTTACATTTAACTAAACATAAATCAAGGGCTTGCACAGTAAAAATAATATTGATTCTCACTTTCTGCCATAACGATAAGAATGTTCGTATCAGTTTGGACGTATATCGACTAATTTTTTCATATCTTAGTCTTAAGAGGTTGTCAAAATTCAAATTTACGACACTGGAACTACATATTGTACACAATGATTTTCGCACAATAGAAGAAATAGAAACATATTTTCTTTGGTGAACTCGTGTTTGTCGAGGTGGTGGATTCCGTAGCAAGAAATGAGTTGAGAGGGCTAAAGGGGCCCTAAGGAGTGGTGATGAATTGCTCCAGGGGCTGTCCAACAGGTTCTGGTGGATCGCAGGATGTTCCTGACACACAGAAAACAAGTTAGAAGGGCGCCAGAGTATTTTTCGACGTATTCTCTTCGACGATTAAGTCAGTTCTTTGAGAGAGGAGAATAAGAAAACACTGTTTGTGTTCTTGAGGGGTGAATTTGCGAACCTTTGCAATGTATTTTTGAGGACTATTTATACCTCCAAAGACTCATTATTACTGATAGTCTAGACAGTAGGTAGTGTCCAAAAATGGGATAGTGTGCCTCCTATTTCGCATGGGGGATCCCCCAATATTAATTGTTTGGGATGTCGAGCACTTAATGCTCTTTCTTCAATGTAGGGATATTAAATGCTCAGGTCCTAGATCATTTAATGCTCTTCCTCCTCGGCTCCCTAAGCCACTATGGATGTCCCATCATGTGAGGATTCATTAAATATTTGTCTGAAACAATCGTAAGTAAGCAGGGATACTTTTGTCTTTTTACCCCTAACTCTGCACTCTATGCCATATGCCTAACTCTCCTCGGCTGAATGTCTTGCTTATCCTGCCACCTTGGCCTCATCGTGCAGAGCACCCTCATGATTCTTAGCCTAGTTGAGACTGCTCAGTTGTCAATCAGTAGCCATTCCAGAAGCAGGCGATACGTGGCAAGAACACAGTTAAGTACTTATGGAGCTGAGGGCATGTGTCTGCCTCGGGGTGGAAGTACCTTCGGAATCGAGGAATATGTGATTGCCAAAAGAAAGGGGATACCTCAGGTCCGAGGAGTTTGTCTTTGTAAGAGTAGAGGTCAAGAGGCCTTGGCACCAAGGACACGTGGCATTGCCAGAGGCAAAGGATGCCTCGGGCCGTGGACACATGTCGTCGATCCACTCCCTTCTTAGAACTGGCCCTTCTCAAAAGTGTCCCATCAACTGCCCCTAACCCTTTGATCTTCGTACGGAGGGGATACGCGTTGTTAGGAGGTGAAAGGGCTCAACTGCCTTATCATTGCCCCAGCCGTTTTCTACCTTTTGAAGATTGTGTGCATTGAATGCACCCTTTCTTGTTTCGTGCATAATGATGGGGGGATAGGCCCTATATAAGCAAAGGCCTGTCTTTAACGTCGTTACTTTTTGCATCTCTCTGTCTTCCTAGAGAATCTTCCCCGAAAAACTCATCAGAGCATCCTGCCATTCGCCTGAAGAACTTAGTTTTGGTCATCGTTTTGGAGAAAAATCCCTTCACATTTCCTAGTAAACCTTTTCTTCATCTCTCTTAGACGTTTTCTGGTGAGTATCCTTTTTCTTTCTTGTTTCTTTTCCCTTTCTTTTGTTTGTCCGGCTGTCCTTTGTTTTTTTGCCCCCATCTCTTTGCTCTTTTCGGCGACTGGTTGCTTTTTAGGCTTCCATCGCCTTACTTCATTGTTTCATCGTTTAGTAGCACCCTTTAGGAGTCTTATTTTTGAAAGAAAACCCCTTGAACCCTCTCCTTTCCTTTATATAAAATGCCGAGGAGTCGTCGCCCCACCGCCGAGGTCCAAGAGGCTAGGACCTCCAGGTCGAGGAAATATAAAGTTAAGGGTATCAACAAATTACTAATTTCAAAGCTCACTATGACATCCCTCACAACGTCGGCGTTAATGATTTTGACAAAACTTGTCATCGCCACAACGTCAACACTGAGGGTGCCATGCCTTTTTACACCAAGGCTATCATGGAGGGCGGATCAAATTCCTTCTCCAGTTTCTGTCCTGATTTTGCCTTGTCTCCAAGCAGTGCTGTTTAATGTCTTTAGGATAATAATGGGGGTGGTGGAGCTTAACAAACGCCTTTGGGTCAACCTCAGCCTCGAGGACATTCTTTTATGTTATTCTTTGTTGAGGGTGATGCCCCACCAAAACTTTTATCTAAAAGCCTGGGACCCTTCAATGTACCTTGTGACCTATCTCCCGGACTCAGACAAAGGGTACAAAGATGACCTGCTGGTCTTTAGCGATGTCTGAGAGAGGAGGGTCAGCCCCAAGTATGACGGCTTGTCCTTCCCCAAGGAGTGACGAACAACAAGTACGTCGAATTCTCTCTCTCTCTCTCTCTCTCTCTCTCTTCTTGGATTTTTAGTTTTCTGGTTATTACAAGTCCTGACACCCTTCTTTCTTTTGCAGACGTTTCTACTTGTGAAACTGCTCCCTCGCCTTGTCGGATAATTTTTTTTTTTAATATTTTGTCGAACATAACTTCACTCATATAACAAAGAATTATACGAGTTTTATTAAATGTAGGTTGGACCCATTTCAGATAGTATATATCCGTTAATTATAATCTCTTGCTTTAAGAGAACACCCTAGTTTAATTAGACTGTCTACGTATCCGAAAGAAAATCAAGTCAAACATAGTTCAGAGGAAGAATTTAAAATTTATTTGAAGTTAATTTGGACTTGCGACTGCGCCTAGTTTAACTAGACTACCTACGTATCCGAAAGGGAATCAAATCGAACGTAGTTCAAATTTTTTTTTCAGAATGCGACTTTACTCAGTGTAGATGTTGGACTGCCTACGTATTCAGAAATAGAATCAAGTTGAACCTAGTTCGAATGAAGAATTTAGAATTTATTTGAAGTTGATTTGGACTTGCGACTATGACTAGTTTAACTAGACTGTCTACGTATCCAAAAGGGAATCAAGTCGAACGTAGTTCGGAGATTTTTGAAATTTATTTAAGAATGCAATTGTGCCCAGTATAGATGTTGGACTGCCTACGTATCCAGAAATGGAATCAAGTTAAACGTAGTTCAAAATTTTAGGAATTTAATTGAAGGTGATTTGGAATTACGACTGTGCCTAGGATAGTCGCTAGATTGCCTACGTATCCAAAAATAGAATCAAGTCGGACGTAGTTTATAAAAAAGGATTTTTGAATTTGAGTGGGTTTTAAATGAGTGAATGACTTATTTAAATTTGGTTTGAAGTGGGTGAATGACCCAAAATTTGATATTGAATTTGATTTGGTTTGAAATGAGTAAATGACCTATCATTCTTTGGAATGAAGTTGAGTCGTATTTAAAACAACTTTAACTTATGTGAATTTTAGGATTTACAGAGGTTGTGACTTAAGATGGAATTAAATTCCATATAAAATGATTTTATGTGAGTTTGAAACACAAAAATATATTAAGAGTCCAAGACTCTTTTCATAAAGATCGTTGAGTTTTAAACCTCCTGAAAATTAGTAAAGAGTTAGAAACTCTTTAATTTAATTTTTGTACTATTTAATTTGTAGGAGTTTAAAACTTCAAAAATAGTGACTGATTTAAATGGTCAAATTATTGTTACATTTGCCAAAATGGATCAAAGATCGCTTGTTTTGATTTTCATGTGCTTTCGAAAGAACAAAAAATGTTAAGTCGTTGCACGCTATAAGAGGAGTTAAAATCTCCTTTGATTTGATGGGAGTTAAAAACTCTTTTGTATTAATTTATGTCTTGGAAGAGACCATAAAGAAAAATCTCAAAACTTGTATCTCTGCCTGGTCATCACTTGAAATTGTGATTGTCTTAAAAAAGGAGTGGAAAACTCCAAACACTCCAAATATATTTAAAAAGAGTTGAAAACTCTCTCTGGACTATTGCTTCTGTAAAGGAGTCAAAGACTCCAAATTAAATTTAAAGAGTTAAAACTTTGTTTGCAAACAATGGATAGCCTGGGCCTAGAGGAATCAAATACTCCTTATTGTAATTCTCATTGGCTTTTGGAAGATCCCAAACATTTGTGGAGATAAAAGCTCAAGAATTCTTTAGGAGTTAGAAACTCAAAATTTTTTTTTAGGAGTTAAAAACTCCATTAATTGTTGGCTTGCAAAGGTCCGTAGCAAGTGTAATGTAACATTATTTTACCAACTTGAGAGTCTAAGACCCTCTGTTGATTTTGCTAAA
Source organism: Ilex paraguariensis (assembly GCA_963454935.2). Lineage (NCBI taxonomy): Eukaryota > Viridiplantae > Streptophyta > Magnoliopsida > Aquifoliales > Aquifoliaceae > Ilex > Ilex paraguariensis. Next base: position 1,668,241 of record CAUOFW020005169.1, on the reverse strand, counting down.
AATGAACCCAAGGCTCTCACACCATTCTTTTTAGTTGCTGCCATAGAGAAACTTCCATCGGGTAGTTATATCTTTGCGAATGATCAACAACAAGGCCAGATTTTTCTTGGCAGCAAGTGCAAATTATTATTATTATTTTTTTGTTATATGCGCGCTGAACAACTACATGAAATTTTGATGGGTCTAAAAAAAATCCAAGACTTCCACTGGTGAGTTTTAAACTCCATAATTTGTTACTTGAGGTCAAAGGGGGAATTGAAAACTCCCTTCGAAAGAACCAGTGGACTTGAGTACTTCAAAGAGTGTAAAATTCTTGCATTTTTGTGCCCGAAAAAGCTTTTAAGAGTTAGAAACTTCTTGACTTGACCATGGGTGGAATCTGAAAATTTTTGAAGAACCAAAGGCTCTTAATTTCAATANGCCGAGGAGTCGTCGCCCCACCGCCGAGGTCCAAGAGGCTAGGACCTCCAGGTCGAGGAAATATAAAGTTAAGGGTATCAACAAATTACTAATTTCAAAGCTCACTATGACATCCCTCACAACGTCGGCGTTAATGATTTTGACAAAACTTGTCATCGCCACAACGTCAACACTGAGGGTGCCATGCCTTTTTACACCAAGGCTATCATGGAGGGCGGATCAAATTCCTTCTCCAGTTTCTGTCCTGATTTTGCCTTGTCTCCAAGCAGTGCTGTTTAATGTCTTTAGGATAATAATGGGGGTGGTGGAGCTTAACAAACGCCTTTGGGTCAACCTCAGCCTCGAGGACATTCTTTTATGTTATTCTTTGTTGAGGGTGATGCCCCACCAAAACTTTTATCTAAAAGCCTGGGACCCTTCAATGTACCTTGTGACCTATCTCCCGGACTCAGACAAAGGGTACAAAGATGACCTGCTGGTCTTTAGCGATGTCTGAGAGAGGAGGGTCAGCCCCAAGTATGACGGCTTGTCCTTCCCCAAGGAGTGACGAACAACAAGTACGTCGAATTCTCTCTCTCTCTCTCTCTCTCTCTCTCTTCTTGGATTTTTAGTTTTCTGGTTATTACAAGTCCTGACACCCTTCTTTCTTTTGCAGACGTTTCTACTTGTGAAACTGCTCCCTCGCCTTGTCGGATAATTTTTTTTTTTAATATTTTGTCGAACATAACTTCACTCATATAACAAAGAATTATACGAGTTTTATTAAATGTAGGTTGGACCCATTTCAGATAGTATATATCCGTTAATTATAATCTCTTGCTTTAAGAGAACACCCTAGTTTAATTAGACTGTCTACGTATCCGAAAGAAAATCAAGTCAAACATAGTTCAGAGGAAGAATTTAAAATTTATTTGAAGTTAATTTGGACTTGCGACTGCGCCTAGTTTAACTAGACTACCTACGTATCCGAAAGGGAATCAAATCGAACGTAGTTCAAATTTTTTTTTCAGAATGCGACTTTACTCAGTGTAGATGTTGGACTGCCTACGTATTCAGAAATAGAATCAAGTTGAACCTAGTTCGAATGAAGAATTTAGAATTTATTTGAAGTTGATTTGGACTTGCGACTATGACTAGTTTAACTAGACTGTCTACGTATCCAAAAGGGAATCAAGTCGAACGTAGTTCGGAGATTTTTGAAATTTATTTAAGAATGCAATTGTGCCCAGTATAGATGTTGGACTGCCTACGTATCCAGAAATGGAATCAAGTTAAACGTAGTTCAAAATTTTAGGAATTTAATTGAAGGTGATTTGGAATTACGACTGTGCCTAGGATAGTCGCTAGATTGCCTACGTATCCAAAAATAGAATCAAGTCGGACGTAGTTTATAAAAAAGGATTTTTGAATTTGAGTGGGTTTTAAATGAGTGAATGACTTATTTAAATTTGGTTTGAAGTGGGTGAATGACCCAAAATTTGATATTGAATTTGATTTGGTTTGAAATGAGTAAATGACCTATCATTCTTTGGAATGAAGTTGAGTCGTATTTAAAACAACTTTAACTTATGTGAATTTTAGGATTTACAGAGGTTGTGACTTAAGATGGAATTAAATTCCATATAAAATGATTTTATGTGAGTTTGAAACACAAAAATATATTAAGAGTCCAAGACTCTTTTCATAAAGATCGTTGAGTTTTAAACCTCCTGAAAATTAGTAAAGAGTTAGAAACTCTTTAATTTAATTTTTGTACTATTTAATTTGTAGGAGTTTAAAACTTCAAAAATAGTGACTGATTTAAATGGTCAAATTATTGTTACATTTGCCAAAATGGATCAAAGATCGCTTGTTTTGATTTTCATGTGCTTTCGAAAGAACACAAAATGTTAAGTCGTTGCACGCTATAAGAGGAGTTAAAATCTCCTTTGATTTGATGGGAGTTAAAAACTCTTTTGTATTAATTTATGTCTTGGAAGAGACCATAAAGAAAAATCTCAAAACTTGTATCTCTGCCTGGTCATCACTTGAAATTGTGATTGTCTTAAAAAAGGAGTGGAAAACTCCAAACACTCCAAATATATTTAAAAAGAGTTGAAAACTCTCTCTGGACTATTGCTTCTGTAAAGGAGTCAAAGACTCCAAATTAAATTTAAAGAGTTAAAACTTTGTTTGCAAACAATGGATAGCCTGGGCCTAGAGGAATCAAATACTCCTTATTGTAATTCTCATTGGCTTTTGGAAGATCCCAAACATTTGTGGAGATAAAAGCTCAAGAATTCTTTAGGAGTTAGAAACTCAAAATTTTTTTTTAGGAGTTAAAAACTCCATTAATTGTTGGCTTGCAAAGGTCCGTAGCAAGTGTAATGTAACATTATTTTACCAACTTGAGAGTCTAAGACCCTCTGTTGATTTTGCTAAAAATGAACCCAAGGCTCTCACACCATTCTTTTTAGTTGCTGCCATAGAGAAACTTCCATCGGGTAGTTATATCTTTGCGAATGATCAACAACAAGGCCAGATTTTTCTTGGCAGCAAGTGCAAATTATTATTATTATTTTTTTGTTATATGCGCGCTGAACAACTACATGAAATTTTGATGGGTCTAAAAAAAATCCAAGACTTCCACTGGTGAGTTTTAAACTCCATAATTTGTTACTTGAGGTCAAAGGGGGAATTGAAAACTCCCTTCGAAAGAACCAGTGGACTTGAGTACTTCAAAGAGTGTAAAATTCTTGCATTTTTGTGCCCGAAAAAGCTTTTAAGAGTTAGAAACTTCTTGACTTGACCATGGGTGGAATCTGAAAATTTTTGAAGAACCAAAGGCTCTTAATTTCAATAAATTTTTTTAGGAGTTAGAAACTTCATGCTGCTTTAAAATGGTCTTTGAAAGACCAAAGCATAATTTTTTTTTTCTTAAAATAGTCTTTGAAAGACCAAAGCAGAAAGTTTTTTTGAAATGGTTTTTGAAAGACTAAAACAAAATTTTTTCTTAAAATGGTCTTTGATAGACCAAAGTAGAATTTTTTAAAAATGGTCTTTGAAAGAACAAAACAGAATTTTTATTTTCTTAAAATGGTCTTTGAAAGACCAAAGCAGAATTTTTTTTTTAAAATGGTCTTTGAAAGACCAAAATAAAATTTTTTTCTTAAAATGGTCTTTGAATGACCAAAGCAATTTTTTTTTAAAGTAGTATTTGAAAGACCAAAGCAGAACTCCCAAAAGCCCTTGTTGCGAGCTCTCAAAGGACTTAGAAACTCCACAATTATTGTTTTTTTAAAAGAACTCCCAAAGGCCCAACGCCTTGATGCCCCACCTTTCTTTATATATTTGCTGAGACATTGGAGACCCAACAGGAGAAGAGAAATTGGACATGATAAGGAATTTAAAACTCCATTACAATGAAAGGCTGTATTTCAGTATACCATCAGAACATGGCCTTCGACCAAAGAGGTTAAAATACTGCCATAAATTTTGGTTGGTCTCTAGATCGGTTGTTTTGCTGCAATTCTTTTTCTAACTTCAAACCATTTGTGAGACAACTTTTCTTTTTACATTGTGGACGCCAATTTACACCTGAGGGCCTCACCGAGACAAATCATAAAGCTTTTCTTGGTCTGAGGGGTGGTCAAGGTAGTTGCCGATTGAAGTTTGTGCGCTATTCCAAACTATAGGAGTTGAAAACTCCTGTAAACAACAACTTTGGAATGACCAAAAATCGCCGCCATTGCTTCGGATTGCTATGATTTTTTTTTTTTAAAACCGCATTGCTGCCATCAATGATTCACAAGATCAAATAAACAAGAACGAAAGTAAACGTTTTTTTACCTGTTGTAAAAGCTTCAGAATTTTCTTCTTTTTCCTTTATTCTTTATTCTCTCTTTGCCGAAAAATCTTCTTCCTTTGCTTTTTTTTTTTAACCGTTTGAACTCCCCTCACCAAATCTCTTCTCAAGTATATTTATAAGGGGTTTTTGCATGTGAAGAAAGGGGGAGGGGGGCAGCTGGCAATCTTTTAGGAGCCCACCAAGTCCACTTTGTCTTGTTTGTAGGCAATAGGTGTAGTGGGGAGTTTGGGAAAAACTAGCCTTAACTCTCGGCTTTCCATTTTTTTTAACAACATAGAGTTTTCAAAATTCATAAGGATGAATTTTAATGGGTCAAATTAAAATATGAAATTTGAAAATTAAGCTTGCAAGGTCAAGTTAACGATCAATAATTCAAAGAAACCATGCGTCGAGCATGAACCCGTCATTGATCTTTGAAATTTTTTTTTTTTNCAGTCCCAGCCGCGGATGTCTTGCCCCAGGACCTTCTTGCTCCTGAGTTGGTTGTGCCACTTGTACCCCCTGTTCTTGCTCCTCTAGTCGACGCCCCTAATGCCAATTCTCTCCGCATTGAAGAATTCTTTAGGGACGTTGCTAGGGATGCCGGTGGTGAATTCATCAGCCCTCCTCCTTCGGCTGCTTAGATCTAGGCTCTTATATCTTTTGTAGCCTAGGGGACGCAAAGCCCCTTTTTCTTTTGAAATGAAAAATCATTTTGCTTTTCTTTCATGTATGCTCCTTTGATATTTGCGCAGTTTGTAACTTCTAAGTCCATCTTCTAACCCTGNGGTGCATCGGCGACGATTTTGGCCCAGCGGCTTACATGCTTCTGGCCTACAGACCAAGGTACAAGAAGTTTTCTCAACTTCCTCAACCCTACGATCCCTCTCTGTGGTCCAAGCTTTTTGAGCAGATTGCAAAGCGGGACTTAGAGCAGAATTTGGAGGAGGATCCTGACAGGGCCCCCGAGGCCGAAGTAGAGGGGATTGCCGAGGAAGCAAAAGAGGCGGCTGTTGTTAGGGAGCCCTCTACCATCGTTCAAGGTGAGGCAAGTACTTCAGGAAGGGANGTAAGTATCGATCCTCAGGGCCAAAAAATAGAATTTTGCGGACATTAGTTGTATCGTATAGATGCATTTTTGGTACCTCTCGGCCCCAAGGATACATCATGAGTATCATCGATCCTGACGTGTTCCGATGCCGAGGTCAATCAATTTGAGGGGGTGGGGTTTGTCCCATTAACATCTAGTTAAAACAACTTCACCCATGTACTTGTGCAAGCGCTCCAGTGGTCGNTTCCGAGGTCAATCGATTTGAGGGGGTGGGGTTTGTCCCACTAACATCTAGTTAAAACAACTTCACCCATGTACTTGTGCAAGCGCTCCAGTGGTCGATCTCAACATTTATCTGGACGAATAATTTATCTAGGCGACCCATTTGTAAGAATCTCAGACAAGATGAACTTTCAATGATCTACGTCTGCTTCGTAAGATGCTGCATTACAAAGCGTCCTCATTCCAAGCAATACATCCGATCAGTGCCCTTCTTTAAGGGTAATTTTCCATTTAGGGGGCATGCCCCTGCATGTTAGTTGAAGGCTGGGGTTTCAGAGTTTCGGTCCCTGGGCTATGCTCTTTCTAGGAGGCTTGCTCATGTTTCTTCATTCGGAGGCAGAAATCCTTAAGACAGCTTCTAGGGTCGTGCCCTTTTAGGAGGCTTGTTCCCGATCTTATTTGGAAGTAGGAGTCCTTAAGACTCTGTTTCTAGGGCCGTACCCTTTCTAGGAGGCTTGCTACTGTTCTTAATCAGAAGCAGGAGTCCTTGAGACTCTATTTCTAGGGCCATGCCCTTTCCAGGATAACTTTTCATAGCATAAAAAAGAGTTTTTATTTCTCAAAAGTAGTATTTCTTCAAATTCATTACATTCCAAGGATGAACTACATCAGTGCCTTCCAAGTCTTTCAGCTTGTATGACTCGGAGCCTCCAATGGACAAGACTTTATATGTTCCCTCCCAGTTAGGCCCCATCTTCCCATCTACTGGGTTCTGAGTGTTTGCTACCGCCCTTCTGAGTACCAGATCACCTATTTGAAACTCTCGAGGTTTGACCCTCCTATTGTAAAGTCTGGATACCCCTTCTTGATACTTGGCCAACTTCAAGGCAGCCATTTTCCTTCTCTTCTCTGTGAGTTCCATATCTAGGCTGAGCTGGTGATCATTATCTCTAGTGTCAAAGGCTTGCGTTCTTATGGTAGGAAGACCTACTTCCAATGGGATGACCGTCTCTACCCCATATGCGAGGACATAAGGGGTTTCTCCTGTGGAAGTTCGATGGGTGGTCCTGTACGCCCAAAGGATATTTAGGAATTCGTCCACCCACTTACCCATGACTTTTTTCAACCTTTTCTTAATTCCACTAATGATAGTCTTGTTGGAGNTTTCTCAACTTCCTCAACCCTACGATCCCTCTCTGTGGTCCAAGCTTTTTGAGCAGATTGCAAAGCGGGACTTAGAGCAGAATTTGGAGGAGGATCCTGACAGGGCCCCCGAGGCCGAAGTAGAGGGGATTGCCGAGGAAGCAAAAGAGGCGGCTGTTGTTAGGGAGCCCTCTACCATCGTTCAAGGTGAGGCAAGTACTTCAGGAAGGGAGGCTTGACCCGACTTCAACATACTTTAGATTTTAAACGAGGAAGGCGCACTCAAGGTCGCAATGTCGTGCCAACCTCGTATAGATCTGAATTTTTTGAATCGGAGGGTTGCTCTAGGGGGCAGGGTATTTGCCAAGAATGTTCCCCTACCTCCTCCAAGGACCAGCACCAACATTCCTCCAACTCCTTCTCCCGTGCCACCGAGGTCTTCTGGTTGGGGCTAGGTTCGTGACTGTAACCCCATGGTTGAAGAGGAGAGGAGGACCAAACAAAGACATGATGGACTGGGCCGTGATAGACCCCTTCATCACAGTAACAACAACAACAACAACAACAACAAAATCAGCAAACTCCTCCTCAGACAGGCCCCGCTGAAGAGTGGCACCCTTGGGGCCTGGGATCGAAAAAACAGGCCGATTGAAATGGTTGACTCCATTATCCACGATCCTCACGTGGCATATTCTGTGAGTGAAACACTCTTGTTTAGAGCTGACGTGGAGGAGAACCGGGTGAGGCCCATAAATCAACTCTTCCGCTCGATCATACAGAGTTCTTTGGTGGTAAGTTTCTGATAACTCATTCCCGTCTTTTCTGAAGTCCTTTTCATCGGCTTGACTTTTCCTTCTTTTTGTAGAATACCCAGCAGATCTCAGTCATTGCCAAGTGTTATCATGCACAGAGGCAAAGTCTTCAACAGGCTGAGTGGTTGAGGGCTGAAGTTGAGACATCCCTTACCGCTGCTAGGAATGTCACCCTGTCTTCTCAAGCGGCCTAAATTGCCCAACTCCTCAAAGACGGTGAAATCGCTAGGGTCAGTGCTGCAAATCTGAGAGCAGCCCTTGTAGATGCTGAGAGGAGGATTACCAAGGCAGCGCAGTGGTTGTCGACAGAGGAGACTAGGGCTGAGGAGTTGGAGCAGACCTGCTCGGCTTTTACTCAAGAGCTGGACAGGTCAGGGCCCAGGCAGAGGTGGAGGCGACTGAGAGGTCGTAGGAATAGATACGTGACAAACGCGCCGACGATATCTTAGTTGTCCTTGAAGAAAATAGGAGGGAGTTTTTTAAGAAAGGCTGGAACGAGGCACTCCGAGAGGCAAGGGTTCCTTATGAGTCCCCCTTATTCCTTATGCATGAGTATGTGCCTTTGAAGGAGATGCTGCGGGTCGCGGCTGAGGCTGCTGCTGAAGAAGCTGCAGCAGATTATGAGGTTGCAGCTTCAGTCCCGGCCGCGGATGTCTTGCCCCAGGACCTTCTTGCTCCTGAGTTGGTTGTGCCACTTGTACCCCCTGTTCTTGCTCCTCTAGTCGACGCCCCTAATGCCAATTCTCTCCGCATTGAAGAATTCTTTAGGGACGTTGCTAGGGATGCCGGTGGTGAAGTCATCAGCCCTTCTCCTTCGGCTGCTTAGATCTAGGCTCTTATATCTTTTGTAGCCTAGGGGACGCAAAGCCCCTTTTTCTTTTGAAATGAAAAATCATTTTGCTTTTCTTTCATGTATGCTCCTTTGATATTTGCGCAGTTTGTAACTTCTAAGTCCATCTTCTAACCCTGTAAGTATCGATCCTCAGGGCCAAAAAATAGAATTTTGCGGACATTAGTTGTATCGTATAGATGCATTTTTGGTACCTCTCGGCCCCAAGGATACATCATGAGTATCATCGATCCTGACGTGTTCCGATTCCGAGGTCAATCGATTTGAGGGGGTGGGGTTTGTCCCACTAACATCTAGTTAAAACAACTTCACCCATGTACTTGTGCAAGCGCTCCAGTGGTCGATCTCAACATTTATCTGGACGAATAATTTATCTAGGCGACCCATTTGTAAGAATCTCAGACAAGATGAACTTTCAATGATCTACGTCTGCTTCGTAAGATGCTGCATTACAAAGCGTCCTCATTCCAAGCAATACATCCGATCAGTGCCCTTCTTTAAGGGTAATTTTCCATTTAGGGGGCATGCCCCTGCATGTTAGTTGAAGGCTGGGGTTTCAGAGTTTCGGTCCCTGGGCTATGCTCTTTCTAGGAGGCTTGCTCATGTTTCTTCATTCGGAGGCAGAAATCCTTAAGACAGCTTCTAGGGTCGTGCCCTTTTAGGAGGCTTGTTCCCGATCTTATTTGGAAGTAGGAGTCCTTAAGACTCTGTTTCTAGGGCCGTACCCTTTCTAGGAGGCTTGCTACTGTTCTTAATCAGAAGCAGGAGTCCTTGAGACTCTATTTCTAGGGCCATGCCCTTTCCAGGATAACTTTTCATAGCATAAAAAAGAGTTTTTATTTCTCAAAAGTAGTATTTCTTCAAATTCATTACATTCCAAGGATGAACTACATCAGTGCCTTCCAAGTCTTTCAGCTTGTATGACTCGGAGCCTCCAATGGACAAGACTTTATATGTTCCCTCCCAGTTAGGCCCCATCTTCCCATCTACTGGGTTCTGAGTGTTTGCTACCGCCCTTCTGAGTACCAGATCACCTATTTGAAACTCTCGAGGTTTGACCCTCCTATTGTAAAGTCTGGATACCCCTTCTTGATACTTGGCCAACTTCAAGGCAGCCATTTTCCTTCTCTTCTCTGTGAGTTCCATATCTAGGCTGAGCTGGTGATCATTATCTCTAGTGTCAAAGGCTTGCGTTCTTATGGTAGGAAGACCTACTTCCAATGGGATGACCGTCTCTACCCCATATGCGAGGACATAAGGGGTTTCTCCTGTGGAAGTTCGATGGGTGGTCCTGTACGCCCAAAGGATATTTAGGAATTCGTCCACCCACTTACCCATGACTTTTTTCAACCTTTTCTTAATTCCACTAATGATAGTCTTGTTGGAGAATTTTGCCTGCCTATTGGCTTGCGGATACGTAGGGGTGGAGTAGTAGTTCTTAATCCAAGATGCTCAGAAAAGGACTTGAAAGGTCCGCTGTTGAACTGGGTCCAGCTATTTGACACAAGTGCCCGGTGGACCTCAAAACTTGTCACTATATTCTTCCATACAAACTTTTTGGTGTCTATGTCTCAAATATAGGTCAGCGGCTCTGCTTCCACCCACTTCATGAAATAATCGGTCCTTACTATCTAGAATCTCTTGTCTCTAGGAGCCCATTGAGAGGGGACCAACTAGGTCTAGTCCCCATTGAGCAAATGACCAAGGACTGGTTAGTGGATGCAAGTTATCGGTCGGCTGCCTAATGACTGGGGTGAACCTTTGACATTGATCACATCTCCAGACATATGCTTGCGCATCTCTTTGCATTCATGGCCACCAGTACCCCTAGGACATGATGCGATGGGCCAAGTATGGCCCAGAGAACAATCTTCAGTACAACTTCTGATTTGAAGAGACCCAGAATCTTGGGGCCCTCAACTTCATCTTCCTGGCCTCCTTTGGGCATCCAGGGAGCTCCCCAAAAAAGAGGAACCTAAGTAGCGAATCTGTCCAACTGGGGGGCTCCTCTCCTTTCTAGATGGCCATCACCCTGTGAGCTTCGTCTATACTAGAGTTGGGAAGGTATTCCATCATGATTCTTCGCGTTGTGTTGGAATCTAACGTCAAGGGTAGGCAAGCTAGGGTGTCAGCGTGGACAATTTTATCCCGGGGAACTTGCTTTACTTCAACTTTCTTGAACTTGCAGAGCAAAATCATCACTTCATGATGGTAGGCCCTTTTCCTGGAGTCCCTTGCTTCGAATTCTCCGTTGATTTGGTTGACCACCAACATGGAATCGCAATGGACGATCAACTCTGTGGCTCCTGCAGCATCAGCCAGTTTGGGTCCAAAAATAAGGGCTTCGTATTCTACTTCATTGTTGGAAACTTCGAAGCCGAGCCGGACAGATTGCTTCGTGACCACTTCGTCCGGGGAAACTAGTAGCATCCCGATTTTGAAACCCTTGTCGTTGGAGGATCCATCAACACATAGGCTCTAGGAGAGCCCCCGANACAGATTGCTTCGTGACCACTTCGTCCGGGGAAACTAGTAGCATCCCGATTTTGAAACCCTTGTCGTTGGAGGATCCATCAACACATAGGCTCTAGGAGAGCCCCCGATCGTCCACCGAGGGCCCCTCCCAAAGGAGGGGTGACCTTTTTAGGAGGGGAGGTTCCTTGGAGAATTCCACGATAAAATATACCAATACTTGTCCCTTTATGACAGCTCGAGATTTGAAGTGGATATCATGCTCTCCCATCTCCACCGCCCACTTAGCGATTTTTCCTAAGAGGTTTGCCTTTCTTAGGATTGCTTTCAAAGGTTGGTCCGTTAGAGCGGTGATAGGGTGCGCCTGGAAGTAGTGTCTTAACTTCCTTACAACTGTAATTAATTCTAGTTCCAGCTTCTCCAAGGGTAGGTACCTCGTTTCTACGTCCAACAAAGTCTTGCTCACATAATACACCGATTTTTGTTCACGTCCATGTTTGCGGACCAAAACCCCACTCACTGCAAATTTCAATACGACCAAGTAGAGAAAAAACATCTCCCTTTTGGTTGGGACAGACAGGGTTGGGAGGACCCTGAGATATTCCTTGATCCCTTCGAGGGCGTCTTCACATTCCTGACTCTAAGTGTCCTTCCCGGCCCTTCTAATAGCCCCAAAGAAAGGTTTGCACTTATCCGATGAGCGGGAGATGAAACGGTCCAGTGCTGCCAACATTCTCGTGAGCTTTTAGACTTTTCAGACTATCCAGGGACTCTACACGTCCAAGATAGCTTGTATATGTTCTGAGTTGGCTTCGACTCCGCATCAACTCACTAAATATCCAAGGAACTTTTCAAAACCAACTTTGAAGACACATTTTGCCGCATTCAGCTTTACCCCGTACTCCTAGAGGGTCGAGCAGGTGTCTTCCAAGTTTGTGAGATGATCGTTGCCCCTCCAACTCTTGACTAACATGTCGTCAATGTAAATTTTCATGGTGTTCCCAATATGCTATTTAAACATTCGATTCATAAGTCTTTGATAAGTTGCCCTTGCAATTTTTAGACCGAATGGCATGACCATGTAACAGTAAACTCCTCTTGGAGTGATGAACTCGGTCTTCTCCTAGTTAGATGGATGGAGAGGAATTTTGTGGTAGCCTGCCCTAGCGTCTAGGAAGGTTATGCGTTGGTGCCCTACCGTGGCGTCCACTAGTTGATCCACCTTCAGGAGAGGAAAGTCGTCTTTTGGGCAAGCCTTGTTTAATTCGGTGAAGTCTATGCACACACGTTACTTCTATTCTTTTTCTTTGCACAAACCGTGTTTGACTGCCATTCCGGGAATTGAACTTCCCAGATAATGTTGGCCTCCAAGAGCCTCTCTATCTCCTCATTTACTGCTTGGGTGTGGTGCGGCACCATGCGTCGTGATTTCTGCTTTATCGACTTATGGGCGGGATCAACATGAGACCTATGGGTTATCACCTTGGGGCTCACGCCCTTCATCTCCGTGGCGTCCCATNGTGGTGCGGCACCATGCGTCGTGATTTCTGCTTTATCGACTTATGGGCGGGATCAACATGAGACCTATGGGTTATCACCTTGGGGCTCACGCCCTTCATCTCCGTGGCGTCCCATGCAAACGCATTTGCAATTCTTCTCAAAAATTTGCCCATCTCTTCTTGCTCGGCTTGGGGCATGGTGGAGCCGAATAGAAAGTATTTTTCTTTGTCTCCATCTAGCAGGAGTACCTTCTAGAGATCCTCCACCGAGTGATCTTTCAAATCCGTCCAGGGGTCGTCTACTCCTAGACACCCGGACTGTAATTGCTATTTGTTCAAGATCTCTTTTGGGGCTCCCTCCTTCTCTTTGGAGGTGACCCTTGCTCTTATCGCTGAATAGAAACAATTCTTGGCGGACACTTGGTCCCTACGGATCTCTTTCACTCCCTTCGGGGTGGGGAACTTCAACTTTTGGTGGCAGGTGGAATGCACGGCCCCTAGGGTATGTAACTAGGCCCACCCTATGATAATATTGTAAGGTGAGTCAGAGTAGATCACCACAAACTCTGTGTTGGTTATGATGGGTCCGGTGGTAATTGGTAGCGTAATTTTGTCTAAGGACAGGGCAGGGCATATGAGCCGTTGAATCTAATGAGGGGCATACTGACATTGGTGAGGTCATGTGGACCCAACCTCATACGTTTTAAAACTTCTAGGTACATCACCTCGGAAGAACTCTCAAAGTCCACCAAGACCTTTTTTATGTCAAAGTTACCGATCTTCAAGGCTAGGACCAGGGCGTCTTCGTGGGGGAGGACCATGCCTGCTAGATCAGCATAAAAAAGGTGATGTCCTCCTTGTTAAGTCGGGGCCTCTTGCTCTGCTGGCCCCCTTCTTTCTCCTCCACCTTTCTTGTGAATGCTACTCTCTTAAGATCAGATCTGACCGTCTTGTATGTTGGACGCTCCAACGGGCAGACATGGAGGACGTTGATTACATTGTTTCGGATGGTGGCATAGTTGTTGGTGCCACAGCTTCCTCCGGCACTACTTCAATATATTCTTTTAAATGCCCTTCCTGCACCAACTTTTCCAAGAAGGATTTGTAGACCCTACAATCTTCGGTGAGATGACCAAAGTCCTGGTGGTATGAATATTTCACCTTCTGGTTTTGGGTGTATGGATCACCCTGCATCTTGGGCGGCCATTTGAAGAAGGGTTCCTTCTTGATCTTATGAAGTAATTTGTAGATGTGCTCTTTGAACACGGCGTGGACCCCTTGAAGGAACTTCCGGATAGAGGTACCAACCCCTTGTGGGAAGGGGTGCCCTCTTTCTCTTGTCCTTTCTTCTTTGGGATGAGAGTCTTCTCTTTGCCCCTCACCATCTCATCCTCAATCATTGAGTACTTATTTATCCAGGTCATCAGTTCCCCCTTATCTGCTGGTGTTTTCTTGGTTAAGGATCGGTAGAGATCCGTGTCTCGAGAGAGACCCAGTCTAAAGGAGGTTGTAGCCATGAAATCAGAACATCCTTNTGTCTCGAGAGAGACCCAGTCTGAAGGAGGCTGTAGCCATGAAATCAGAACATCCTTCCACTTCATTTACTTCCTCCCAGTAATGAGTGATGTACTGGCGGAGGGTTTTCCCTTCCTTCCGCCTCATGGTTTATAGTGATCCGACGTCTTTGGGTTGTCTATTCCCCGTGATGAACCGGGTGGAGAATTGTCTGGTCAGCTCCTTCCAAGACCCTATGCTATTGGGTGGAAGGGTTTCAAACCATTTTATGGCGGAGTCTCCCAGGCTCATTGAGAATACTCGGCATAGTAGTCGATAATCCGAATGGTATAGGGACATCATTTGCTTGTATTATTTGAGGTGGACTTTTGGGTCAGTCTGTCCATCATAGACCTTGAACCTCGGTACCGTAAACTTCTTGGGTACTTCCATCTCCACCATATTCCTTGTGAAAGGTGATTGAATGGCTTCATCATCAGTGTCATCTTCTTGTGGTGCCATATCTCTTCTCTTGGAGTCCAGCCGGGCTCTGAGGTCATTGCTCTGTTCAGGGGGCATCCCTTTATATTCTCGACACCGGCCGACACGATCCCTTGTCCTTGGGTGTCGGACATAAAGGGTTGACTCCTCCTCGGACTCCTCCACGCCCCCTAGCCCGGACAGTCCCTAACGGAGGTCACTCCAAGCCAATGGCCTAGCCCTCCTAGCTGGGACCCCAGGAGATGCCTATGGGCCCTCGAGCATTTTGGGTCCTTGAAGCCTCCTACTCTGCTAATCAGACGATTCCTCAAGTCCTACCTCCCTGACGGAGGGTTCCCTGGACCGCGGCAAGTCTCGAGACCCCCACCAGAGGATATGAATTCATCAAATTGATTTAGGACGTTCACGTTGTACTCTTCTAACTGTCGTAACCGATCTCCAAACTTTTTCTTGATTACCTCAGCTAGTTGACGGGCCAGCGGGGCAGATCTTCTAGACTCAATACCCATACTAGTTTGGAGGGTTTGCTCCCTCGAGTGAATGGAAAACCCCTTGTTGACATGGTCTTTCGTTCTCGAAATAAAGGGGGCTGGTAAATCGATATTCCTTTGTTGAGGACCCTTTCCCTTTTGTCAAGTATTCACCATGGTCGCTGTTCTTTAGAAAATCTAGTCGTTTCCCATAGACGGTGCCAGATTATGCTCGATGATTTTCGCACAACATAAGAAATGAAAACATATCTCTTTCTTGGTGAACTCGTGTTCGTCGAGGTGGTGGATTCCGCAATAAGAAATGAGTTGAGAGGGCCAAATGAGGCCTAAGGAGTGGTGATGAATTATTTCAGGGGCTGCCCAACTGATTTCGGTGGGTCATAAGATTTCCTGACACACAGAAAATAAGATAGAAGGACGTCGGAGTATTTTTCAGCGTATCCCATCCGACGATCAAGTCAGTTCTTTGAGAGAGTGGAAGAAGAAAGCACTATTTGTGTTCTTGAGGGATGAATTTACGTACCTTTGTAATGTGTTTTTTAGGACTATTTATTCCTTCAAAGACTCATTATTACTAACGGTCTAGATAATAGATAGCGTCCAGAAATGGGGCACTATGCCTCCTATTTCGCATGGGGGATCCCCCAATATTAATTACTCAGGATGTCGAGTACTTAATGCTCTTTCTTCAATGTAGGGACATTAAATGCTCAGGGCCTGGATCATTTAATGCTCTTCCTCCTCAGCTTCCAAAGTCACTGTGGATGTCCCATCATGTGACATTAAATGTTTGTTTGAAACAGCCGTATGCCAGCAGGGGTACTTTTGTCTTTTTACCTCTAACTCTGTACTCTATACCACGTGCCTAACTCTTCTTGGCTGAGTGTCTTGCTTATCTTGTCACCTTGGCTTCATCGTGCATAGCACCCTCATGATTCCTAGTCTAGTTGAGATTGTTCAACTGTCAATTAGTACCCTTTCCAGAAGCAAGCAATACGTGGCTAGACCAGAGCTAAGTACTTATGGAGCCGAGGACACGTGTCTGTCTCGGGATGGAGGTACCTTCGAAGCCGAGGGATACGTGATTGCCAAAAGAAGGGGGATACCTCGGTTCCAAGGAGTGTGTCTTTGTAAGAGCAGAGGCCGGGGGGGTTTGGCGCCGAGGACATGTGTTGTTGATCCACTTCCTTCTCAGAGGTGTCTCATCATATAGGATGCAGATCCTCTCCATTATACTTCACTCAATTTTATTCAATGGTAGATCATCCATCACTAATACACATGAGACCCACCATTTACTAGTGAGTCCCTTATTCATACATGGTAGATGATCTAATAATGAATAAAATTGAGAGAAAATGTAATTAAAAAAATCTTAATCCTACTGTGTAGACTCATCAAGATATAATCATATTTTAACCATAAGTTTGTGCTACAGTTGAACAATAGATAAGACGCAATCCCACAACCCGTAAATCTACACATTCAAAATTCGAATAACTATATAAAACTCTAAAAACTTTATGCACCCGACATTTGCGTTGCAGTTAAAATCAATAAGTGTAGTTAAAATGATTCTCCATTATCAAAAAATAATCCTATCATAAGCAAGCACAATAAACGACAGTAAAAGATTTAGCCACCCCCACTAACTGAAAAAATGGGACATCTCTTCCACTTAAGGTGAGAAAATCTTCTTCCCCACCACCATCTTGGTAGTCCATATTGCTACCTCATCGATTAAACAAGTCATCCTTTCTATACCAATCCTTCCCACTGAGTGCTTAAGGCAAGGAAAAGATAGGATGCTCCAGGAATATATTATGTTATCCCGTGGGATCACCTACTTAACTTATCACATCTATCCATGTATTTATGCCTGTAGGGAATGATGTTGTTACTACCAACTGTACCAGCAAAATAACACCGTACATCTTGCACTATGTGTGGAACACTTCAATTGAATTATAATTTTTTTTTTTAGTATTTTTGGTATGATACTATAGACGTTGGTGACTTTTTTTCAGGATTAATAATTGAGCTGAACTATCGAACTCGATTCGAATAAGACTCGATTTAGGCTCGGTTCGTGTTTTAAATGAGCCGAGTTTAAGCAAACTTTTAGGCTCATTTAAAAACGAGTTTAAAAAGTTTGATTTGAACTCGCAAATCTCAGTTCGTTTAAAATACAATAACGAGCTGAGATAGAACAATTTTTTAATTTAGTTTAAAAAAAACGAGTTTGACACAAACTCATAAAACTCGATATGATTAACAAGCCTACTACTTTCTCTATTGGAGGTATGGAATAGAGAAGACGAATTTGGTAGTGGGGTGGCCATAATAAAAATGGTGGCCTCCACAACATCACTAAGATTTATCGATTTGGTTACTCTTTTTCTATTCCCTTCTTCCACCCTTTAAAGCAAGAAGCCATCATCCAATGACTTTGTTAGCCATCCACAACGCTGTATACAGTTCTAACCAACTGCTCCACAAAATCGAATGTTTTTAGTGGTTGGACAGGGCCCACATGATCTCATATCCCACTATAAAACATTCTTAGTGGTATTGTCTATATTTAATCAATTTCCCTACTACTGTAGTCTTTAAATTTATGTTCGGTTTAGTTTAAAACTCATTTTCCAATTCTACCGTATTTTATATGAAAGTGTGGTTTAAAACCGCTCTCAGGTTGGATAATAAGGGTCGGTGAATGACAATCACTCATTCTTTCAATTTGAATTGATATTTTCTTCATCATTGAAGAAACCCTCTATTTCCCACACTAGGACTGACACACGGCCCAGACTCGTATATTCTTTTCACCTTAGATGCGTATAACACGCTTTCAAAATTTTACAATTTTCAGTAAAAAAAACTTAGGTATAATAAACATAGTTTTGTAGAAATTATAATAATGAGTTTGAAAGTACGATAAGGAGGGAATTAAGATTGAAAACCAGAGAGTATTGTTAAAAAAACTCTCTTAATAAGTCAGTGACCATCTTCGGGTTTTCAGTTTAGAAGAAAATAAAACTCGAGTTATGATGTGCATTCCAAAAAAATTTTAAAAAATTTATTTTAAATTAATCAGAAAATTGGATTGAGATATCTCATTAACTTTTTTTTAATAGAAATCAATAATCTAACTAGTCATTGTCCGTGTCTAAAGACACTATGTTACATATAAAATTTCAACACACAACGATAGAATGTTTGAATAATTTCAACACATAACTATTAGATTGATTTTGAACATTTTTTGTTGGTGCAATTGATATCTTATTTCTTTTGTATTGACCACTTTTTTTTTTAATTGCTGATTAGCTTGGGCTTTGGTTTTTTTATTTTTTTATTTTCTGAGAATTATATGTTTTCATACAGTAGTAATTTATTTTTGGTATGAATAATAAATTAATAATTTTATTTATGGATTATAAAGATAATTTAAAATTCATTGACTGATAAGAAGTAAAAAGTAAACATCAACCACTAGTTCTAAGATGTGTGATAAGAAAATCTACTTACGGTGTACTCTAGATATGAATCAGTTTGTAAAAAGAATGATGTAAAATTTTATAGTAAGTATGTAATGGTTTTTAATGAAATATTCTACAAAAGGTTTTGAAAAAATCGATATACCAAATAACTTACATGTTAAAAAATAGTGACATTGCCTATTTGGGTATTGATTTTTGTGTTTTAGTGATGGTGTGTATGAAGTTATTGGAGTCAAACGTAAATTGACAAACCTTGAAAAAAAAGTATTAAATTTAGAGATATTATGTATTTTATGTATGTTTAATAAAAATATTTTTAATTTTATGCAAAATTTTATCGTAAAATTAGAAATTAGACAAAACCAATCTAAATCAAGGTACAAACAATAGAATTTTAACATATAACATTTAACAACAATCAGTTAATGACAATATATTCAAAACTAAATCACACGAACATTAAAAATTAAAAACAACAAACTAGTGCCAAAGTATACACTACTAAACCAATACGAAAGAATTATCAGTATTCATAAATACGCATAAATGTTAAACATTTGTTAACTGCACAGTTATAAAAATTAAACATAAAATATTTGATAACTACCCAATTATAAAAATTGAACAAAAAAAATAATTAACATGAAATAATTACATGCTTTGCCATTAAAAAAAATTGTAATAGATATTCTTTTAACTAATCATTTTTGACAATCAACAATATGTTTTGTTCACTTTCAATAAAAATTAAATTTTTGAGAACAATAAGTTTTCATACAATTCTGACCAAAGTGGTAATTAGTTATGAATAATAGTTCGAAGGTTTTACTTATGGATTGAATATTTGTATTTTTTATTTGTATGAAAGTGGTAATGACGGTTAGATTGATTTTGATTTTTTTTTGTGCAATTGGTAATACTTGTTATTTTTTATTGATCACTTTTTATTTTTTATTGGTGATTAGATTGAGTTTTTTTTTTCTTTTTTGACAACTACTTGTTTTCATATAGTAGTGATTTATTTTTGGTATAAATAATAATTTTATGATTTTATTATGGATTGTATATTTATACCTTTAATTTGCGTGGAAATGGTGATGACGATTAAATTAATTTTGAATCTGGCTACTTTATTTTATATATATATATATATATATAT
>CAUOFW020005169.1:1620799-1647855 GCA_963454935.2 Ilex paraguariensis | reverse complement strand
AGAGAGAGAGAGAGAGAATGAGATAGTGTGTTTAAAACGTCTAAGAGATAAGGGAGAGAGAGTTATATGAGAGATAAGAGTGTTAGAGTTAAGTCCAATTATGATTGTCGGATCAGTATTTATGAGATGATCTAAACCGTCTTTTATGTTAGAATTACGTTGTCTGTTAGATGTATTTATGTTTTGTGTCAAAACGATCTGGACCTCTTTTTATCTCCAAAATTCAAACTAAGTTCTACTTTATTATATAGATTAGTCTAATTGATTTCAGATATAAGAGCATCTCCAACTCCATATTTCATACTATATAAACCCTAATCCTACTTGTCAATTTTTTTTTTTGATTTTTTTGAGTTAAAGAATGTCAATAGTACAATTTCAACCATCGATTCTTTCTGAAATTTCAAGTATTCACTACCCACAAATTTAATAAATTTGTTATTTTATTTCTTTAATCATGTTGAAAAAAATCCGTTTTTTGTATTCTTCATACCAAACCCATGCCAAAGTAACTATTTTTTTTTCTTTTTTTTTAATCTGAATTTATAGAAGAAAATAATGAATTAGAACAATTTGAGAATTCTGATGTGATTTTCTTTTGTTTTTTCTATTTCTTTTTATTCCCAGGTGGAACTATTGTATCCGTATTGAATTTTTTTTAATGATCCATTCGTGGAAAATATGAAAGTTTCATTTATTTCATCAAATTTTATGATTTAAATATCACAAAAAAATTAATTTTGGGGATAATAATGAATTTTTTTTAAAAATTTGAGTAGATATTTGAGTTTATCCATTAAAAGACTCTATAACAAATTAAAATTTTTACTTAAATTTGAGTTGTGATTAGAGATGCTTTAACATTTAAAAACTACTTTCGGAAGGGTAATAGCGTTTAAAGAAGGATCAATGTTATTAGGACTTGACAATCCCTTGGAGTCAAACTATAAAGAATTTATCTCTCATAAATACTCTAGTATCGGCTTGGATAGCCAACTTTTGACCGAATCAGAGAAGAAATTAATCGAGATATGTATAAACTGGCTTAAACACCCCTGATCGTTGAACCCCCAATATATATATATATATATATATATAGGACTTAATTTAGCAACCTAATATATTACATTAACACCACGTTCCAACATTGAATGATATATTGCCAATGATCCTCCAATTATGTATTATATTGTTAAAGAAGAGGTAGAAGTTGCCAATTGTATTGATAGCGGGTGCTTCATATTAAAAGGCTATCAGTTCCAAATTTATATGCTAAATACTGCCTCCCAAGTGATGTGGTTAATCGCAATCATCAGATATTTTTTAGCCCCGTTTTTTTGTTGGTGATCAATGTGTCAACTTCACCTGAAAAGCAAAATTTGGTCCCTAAAATATGTACATTTTGTCAGTTTGATGCCTAAAGTATTAATTATATCAATTTGGTCCTTAAAGTATTTAATTTGTGTTTAAATAGTCCCTACATAGATACACTGCTAAATTTTTGATGGAATAATCACATGTTAATACCATCTGAAATAATGACACGTGGTCACTTCCGTAAAAAAATTTAACGAATTGTCTAATTAGGGACTAAAATGACATGAATTGAAATTTTAAGGACCAAATTAATACAATTAGTACCAAACTAATATAACAGACACACTTTATGTTGAGCTTTTGTGGAGTCTAGTTTATGATTGACCTGGATGATGACCCGATCCGAAATAATGTTGCGTGATTTTTTAATGAAAATTTTCTGAGCCTTAGTTCATGGAGCGATGGCTTGGGCCGATAGTAAATTTTTGGGGGCCTATTTGTTTGTAGCCCGGTTCAAGCCATATAAAACCTGTTTCTTTTGGGTGATTAGGGTGGATTGATTCTGTACGGCCGCTGCCCTCTCTGTAATCGTTCTTGAGAATGGTGAAACCCCTGCAGCTTCGTGGACATAGGCAAATTATCGAACCACGTAAATATTGTCTTGTGCGTGTGATTATTTTTCTTTGGCGTGTGTTTTCTTTATTGTTGTTTCTCACAGGTTTGGAAATTTCGTGTGAATTTCCTAACAACTGGTATGAGAGCTTGGTTTTGGGTTTAGTGGGAGCAATGGCAGAGGAAGCAGGAAAGGCGTCTGGCATAGAAAAGTTCGATGGCACATACTTTAGATTCTGGAGGATACAAATCGAGGATTATCTTTATGGGAAGAAGTTGCATATGTCGCTTCTAGGGGAAAAACCTGCGGCTATGAAGGATGAAGATTGGACCCTTCTTGATAGACAAGTACTAGGAGTTATCAGGTTAACTTTGTCTTGGTCTGTTGCGCACAATATTGTATAGGAGAAGACTACAACAGATTTGATAAAGGTTTTGTCTGGTATGTATGAAATGCCGTCTACAAACAACAAGGTGCATCTGATGAAGAAACTGTTCAATTTGAAGATGACAGATAACGCATCAGTAGCACAACATCTGAACGAGTTTAACACTATCACAAATCAATTGTCATCTGTAGAAATTGATTTTGATGATGAGATTCATGCACTGATTGTTTTAGCTTCCCTGCCAAACAGTTGGGAGGCAATGAGGATGGCAGTAAGCAATTCTACAGGAAAGGAAAAACTGAAGTACAATGAGATACGAGATTTAATTCTGGCCAAGGAGATTTGCAAAAAAGATGTAGGTGAAACCTCAGGATCTGGTTCTACACTAAACCTTGAAACAAGAGGCAGAGGTAATGACAAAAATTCAAATCGGGGAAGATCAAAATCCAAAAATTCTAATCGGAAAAGAAGTAAATCTAGATTAGACCAACAAGTAAAATGCTGGAATTGTGAAAAAATGGGTCACTTTAAGAGGCAATGCAAAAGTCTTAAGAAGAAGAATGAAGATGATTCTGCTAATGCTATAACGGAAGAGGTACATGATGCATTACTTCTTGCAGTAGACAGTTCACTTGATGATTGGGTTTTGGACTTAGGAGCTTCGTTTCATACTACTCCACACCAAAAAATCATGCAGAACTATGTTGCAGGTGATTTTGGTAAGGTGTATTTGGCTGATGGTACAACCTTGGATATTATGGGTATGGGAAACATCCGAATATTATTGTCCAATGGGTCTGTTTGGTTACTGGAGAAGGTTCGACATATTCCTGACCTGAGGAGGAATCTGATTTTTATTGGACAACTTGATGATGAAGGGCATGCTATACTGTTTGTTGGTGGTACTTGGAAGATCACAAAAGGAGCCAGAGTATTGGCTCGTGGAAAGAAGAGTGGTACTCTATATATGACCTCAAGTCCAAGAAATACAATTGCAGTCGCTGAAACAAGTACTGATACNTTGGAAGATCACAAAAGGAGCCAGAGTATTGGCTCGTGGAAAGAAGAGTGGTACTCTATATATGACCTCAAGTCCAAGAAATACAATTGCAGTCGCTGAAACAAGTACTGATACAAGCTTATGGCACTGCAGACTTGGTCACATGAATGAGAAAGGGATGAAGATGCTGTTGTCAAAGGGGAAACTACCAGAATTAAAGTCTGTTGATTTTGATATGTGTGAAAGCTGCATCTTAGGAAAGCAGAAAAAGGTAAGCTTCTTGAAAACTGGTAGAACACCAAAGGCTAAAAAATTGGAGTTAGTACACACAGATTTGTGGGGGCCTTCTTCAGTTGCATCCCTTGGGGGTTCAAGGTATTACATCACTTTCATTGATGACTCAAGAAAAAAGGTGTGGGTTTATTTTTTGAAAAATAAATCTTATGTATTTTATACTTTTAAGAAGAGGAAGGCTATGGTTGAAACATAGACATGTTTGAAAGTAAAATGTTTGAGGTCAGACAGTGGAGGAGAGTACATAGATGGAGGGTTCAGTGAGTATTGTGCTGCACATGAAATTAGNAAATAAATCTTATGTATTTTATACTTTTAAGAAGAGGAAGGCTATGGTTGAAACATAAACATGTTTAAAAGTAAAATGTTTGAGGTCAGACAGTGGAGGAGAGTACATAGATGGAGGGTTCAGTGAGTATTGTGCTGCACATGGAATTAANACAGTGGAGGAGAGTACATAGATGGAGGGTTCAGTGAGTATTGTGCTGCACATGAAATTAGGATAGAGAAAACCATTCCTGGGATACCACAACAAAATGGTGTGGCTGAGCGCATGAATAGAACTCTCAATGAGCGTGCTAGGAGTATGAGGTTATATGCTGGACTACCAAAGACTTTTTGGGTTGATGCTGTTAGTACTGTAGCTTACCTGATAAATCGAGGACCTTCAGTTCCCATGGAGTTCAGACTTCCTGCAGAGGTATGGAGTGGTAAAGAAGTAAAGTTTTCCCATTTAAAAGTTTTTGGTTGTGTTTGATATGTTCATATTGATTTTGATGCTCGTACTAAATTTGATGCAAAGTCTAGATTATGTTTTTTCATTGGTTATGGTGTTGAGAAATTTGGCTATCGTTTTTGGGATGAACAGAACAGGAAAATCATCAAAAATAGAAATGTGATATTTAATGAATAGGTTATGTACAAGGGCAGNATGCAAAGTCTAGATTATGTTTTTTCATTGGTTATGGTGTTGAGAAATTTGGCTATCGTTTTTGGGATGAACATAACAGGAAAATCATCAGAAATAGAAATGTGATATTTAATGAATAGGTTATGTACAAGGGCAGGTCAACTGTAGTGTCAGATGTCACAGAGATAGATCAGAAGAAATCTGAGTTTGTCAACTTAGATGAATTGACTGAAAGTACTGTCCTGAAAAGGGGTGAAGAAGATAAGGATAATATAGAATCACAGGTAGATCAGAGTATGCANAGAAATAGAAATGTGATATTTAATGAATAGGTTATGTACAAGGGCAGGTCAACTGTAGTTTCAGATGTCACAGAGATAGATCAGAAGAAATCTGAGTTTGTCAACTTAGATGAATTGACTGAAAGTACTGTCCTGAAAAGGGGTGAAGAAGATAAGGATAATGTAGAATCACAGGTAGATCAGAGTACGCCTGTAGCTGATGTCTGTAGATCTTCCAGGATCATTAGACCTCCATAGCGTTATTCACCCACTTTAAATTACCTCCTGTTGACTGATGGTGGTGAGCCAAAGCGTTTTGATGAAGCCTTGCAGGATGAAAATTCAAGCAAATGGGAGTTAGCCATGAATGATGAGATGGAGTCCTTGTTGGGGAATCAGACATGGGAACTGATTGAATTGCTAGTGGGGAAAAAGGCTTTGCACAACAAATGGGTATACATAATTAAGAATGAGCATGATGGTAGCAAGGGGTATAAAGCCAGATTAGTTGTCAAAGGGTTCCAGCAAAAGAAGGGCATTGACTTCGCATAAATATTTTCTCTAGTTGTGAAGATGATGATAATTAGACTGGTATTGGGAATGGTGGCTACAGAAAACCTACACCTTGAGCAGTTAGATGTGAAGACGACATTCCTTCATAGTANTCAGACATGGGAACTGATTGAATTGCTAGTGGGGAAAAAGGCTTTGCACAACAAATGTGTATACAGAATTAAGAATGAGCATGATGGTAGCAAGGGGTATAAAGCCAGATTAGTTGTCAAAGGGTTCCAACAAAAGAAGGGCATTGACTTCGCAGAAATATTTTCTCCAGTTGTGAAGATGATGACAATTAGACTGGTATTGGGAATGGTGGCTACAGAAAACCTACACCTTGAGCAGTTAGATGTGAAGACGACATTCCTTCATGGTGACTTGGAGGAAGATATTTACATGATTCAGCCATAAGGGTTCATTGTTTAAGGACAAGAGAATCTAGTCTGCAAACCGAGAAATAGCTTGTATGGCCTAAAACAAGTTCCAAGACAGTGGAACAAGAAATTTGACAGTTTTATACATAGAATTGGGATCAAGAGATGTGAAGCTGATCATTGTTGTTATGTTAAGTTCTTTGGCAATTCTTACATCATTTTACTGTTATATGTGGATGATATGCTCATTGCAAGGTCTAGCATTGAGGAGATTAAAAATANCTGTTATATGTGGATGATATGCTCATTGCAGGGTCTAGCATTGAGGAGATTAACAATATGAAGAAACAGTTGTCAAAATNGGGATCAAGAGATATGAAGCTGATCATTGTTGTTATGTTAAGTTCTTTGGCAATTCTTACATCATTTTACTGTTATATGTGGATGATATGCTCATTGCAAGGTCTAGCATTGAGGAGATTAAAAATATGAAGAAACAGTTGTCAAAACAGTTTGCAATGAAGGATTTGGGAGCTGCAAAACAAATCTTTGTTATGAGAATCATCAGAGACAGAGTCAAGGGCACGTTAAAATTGTCGCAAGCCGAGTATGTGAAAAAGGTACTCAGTAGATTCAACATGGATCAAGCCAAACCAGTTGGCATACCGTTGGGTAGTCATTTCAGACTCAGTAAAGATCAGTCACCCAAGATAGAGGAGGAACATGAGCACATGAGTAAGGTTCCTTTTGCTTCAACTATTGGTTCACTTATGTATGCTATGGTTTGCACAAGACCAGACATTACCCATGCAATGGGAGTTGTGAGTAGATACTTGAGCAACCCAGGAAGACAATATTGGGAAGCTGTGAAGCGGATTTTGAGGTACTTGAAAGGTTCCTTAGAAGCATGCTTGTGTTACACCAGAGATAGTTTGGAGTTATAGGGTTTTGTTGATGCCGACTTGGCCAGAGACATTGATAGTAGGAAGAGCATCACCGGTTTTGTTTACACCTTGGGTGGTACTGTCGTGTCTTGGGGTTCTAACCTGCAGAAAAAAGTATCCCTTTCTACTACAGAGGCCGAGTATGTTGCAGTGTTAGAGGCTTCAAAGGAGATGATTTGGTTACAGATTTTTTTGGAGGAACTGGGTAAAAAGAAATAGAAGGGTATTCTTTACAGTGATAGTCAGAGTGCCATAATTCTTGCCAAGAATTTGGCATTTAATTCCAGGGCAAAACACATTCAGATCAGGTATCATTTCATATGGTCCTTGCTTGATGATGGTCAGTTGATACTTGAGAAGATCTGTGGAACTAAGAACCCGACAGACATGTTGACTAAGGGTGTCACTATTAAGAAGCTGAAGCTGTGTGCAGCTTCAGTTGGCCTTCTAGCTTGAGTACATGAAGATTAGTTGCAGGGATGAGGGACTATTCTTGGGAGGGTTGCAATTGATGTTGGTGATTGAACTAGTCTCCAAGTGGGAGATTGTTGGGCTTTTGTGGAGTCTAGTTTATAGTTGACCCGGATGATGACCCAACCCGAAATAATGTTGCGTAATTTTTTAATGAAAAATTTTATGAGANTGGGAGATTGTTGGGCTTTTGTGGAGTCTAGTTTATAGTTGACCCGGATGATGACCCGACCCGAAATAATGTTGCGTAATTTTTTAATGAAAAGTTTTATGAGGCTTAGTTCATGGAGCGAAGGCTTGAGCCGATAGTAAATATTTGGGGGCCTATTTGNCCTCGTGGGGGTTGCCACCAAGGTAAATTTTTGGGGGCTTGTTTGTTTGTAGCCCGATGCAAGCCATATAAAACCTGTTTCTTTTGGGTGATTAGGGTTGATTGATTCTGTATGGTTGCCGCCCTCTCTGTAATCGGTCTTTAGAATAGTGAAATCCCTACAGCATCGTGGACGTAGGCAAATTGTCGAACCACGTAAATATTGTCTTGTGCATGTGATTGTTTTTTTTTTGCGTGTGTTTTCTCTATTATTGTTTTTCACAGGTTTAGAAATTTCATGTGAATTTCCTAACATCTTCCACTCAAACCATGAAACGTAATGTCATAAATGTTGTGACTTCATATAATACTTCTATGGATAAGGCTACTTTATTTTTATAGTTGGTTTTGATTTGTAATTATTGATAAAGAAATAATAAAAAAATAATGAAATAAGTANAAATTATTTTTATAGTTGGTTTTGATTCGTAATTATTGATAAAAAAATAATAAAAAAATAATGAAATAAGTAATTGTATACTTATCATAATGTAATAGATTAAAAAATGACATGTGAATGGTCATGTTGGCATCAAAGTAGAGAGTTGTACTCATGAAAAAAGTAGTNGGTTCTTGTGAATGGTCATGTTGGCATCAAAGTAGAGAGTTGTACTCATGAAAAAAGTAGTCACGACTAAGTTCACCATGAAGTCCAAGTTCAAGATGGCCTTACCATCACGGTTGAAAGCTCGAGGAGCCCATTCATCTCTCAAAGCTGGAGGGGGCAGCGGGGGTGGGGCCATGGTGTTAGGGGAGCTTGTATTTGGATTTGAGGAGTGATTTATGTTTGGGGGCAATCTTAATGGATCACTTAGTCTAAAGCCCCTTGGCTTCATCCATTTCTCGATGATTAATAGGGGGAATTTGCTCAATTTGAATCGGTGGGGGATGGTGTTGATGGTGATATCCAGCCTTGACAATCGCCTAATAAGATTCATTAGGTGCAGGGTAGCCAGCCTGCATGGAAGCATCCAAGGCATCAAGGCTATTCATAGAGATCCTAACTGCACGAGACATGTCAGAGTTGGAAAAATTATCTGAAGAACTAGAATTGGGGGGAAGCTCAGCTTTGAAATCCACACGGTCTTAATCATTATACTCTTCTAAGTTCAATTCACTCGAAGTATCCTCAACCCAAACTATAGGATTGAAAGTGATAGGAAGCTGAGCAAATTTCCTATAGCTAGGTGTATAGATTAGCAAAATATGGGCCACCTGGGCAAGGTTATCTGGGTTCTGGTGCCTCCAAACAGTAACGAGGTCTTCAAAATCAACTAAAGAACGTAAGTGTTAAGCAGTGTCTTCCTTTATGCCTTCCTCTGTAGAAAAGAATAAGGATTCAATAACCATATTGGCACTGAATAGAGACTACAAATCAAAAGGCAAAGAGAAGGCCAAGGCAACCAATTCACCTGACTCCCNGCACTGAATAGAGACTACAAATCAAAAGGCAAAGAGAAGGCCAAGGCAACCAATTCACCTGACTCCCACATCACTTTAGGGGCAATAGAGTCCAAGGTACTCAGGTCCTTTGCCCTTCTCCCATTGGTCGCCGACTATAATCAGGTCTTGTATGTATCCTTTGTCGGAATCAGGTAGGTGAGTGACAAGATACATGGCGGGATCCTGAGCTTTGAGAAAATACTTTTTCCCGTGGTTGGTCCACATGATGTCATATCAAATAAAGATCTCATCTATCCCCAAATTAACATTGAGATGGGCGTTTGGAGCAACCACCCCCTTGACTATTCTAAAGAGGTTCACACAACACTGCTTGGGGAAGAGCTGAAAGTGCATAAGGAACCTGAGCCAAAGGTGAGATAGGGGAAATATAATTCCCCCTTCCATGATCAACTTAGTGTGAAAAACCATCAAGTAAAGAGAGCTTATAGTGGGATTATGAAGGTCAACCTCGAATTTAATCACCTATATAGAGGTTGGGATGCAATATTTTGCTCTAAAATTCATATTCCAGTAGTTATTATCCACTTGGGTTTTCCTAGGTTTACCTTTTGAGGAGCCATGTCTGAGCTCATCATTCAGCACATTTCTCCTAAGGGTCCTTGAAATATAGAATAGGGAGAAAGAATAAAGAAAGGAGAAAAAGTGGGAAGAAAGGAGTAAGGTAGTGAACTTACTGAATAAAGGTGCTCAAGATGAACTTACTGAATGAAGGTGCTCGAGATGACTTCGGAAGCAAGAACACCTCAGGTAGAGAGAAGACATTGCAAACCTTCAAAGATTCAAATGGATCAGAAGCTTGGAAAAGCCCCTGCTATTTATACTTCCCTCCTAGCATCAGTTATAGAGGAATGCTGCACATTAAACGCAAATTTGGAAAATCAACGACAAATGTGCATGCAACAGTCACGTTAAGGCGGTGAGAATTTATTAGCCTCCAATCCCCCCTAAGCCACATGGCTCGTGTGTGAGGGAATGGAGGTTGGGCCCAATTAACGGGACACAAAGTGATATTCATATCAAAGCTCGACATGTGGAGACAAAAAGTAAAGTACTGAGACATCGAATTGGTCCTGAGGTAATGATTTGAGGAGATTCTCCATACAAATTAAAAGAGATCCACGGGCCCAAGCATTTAACACTGCGCAACGATGTGGCTCCACTGTGACGTGATGTACCATAGAAATTATTACACACATTAGCCAGTTATATCAAGACTGCACTACAATCCCATGAGATCTGGATATAGGCATATCCATGACTGACGCCTATCTCTTGGGGGATAGTGTATTTAATGATTGGGAGTAAAATGATGAGTACTCGACGTAGCTCAATAAATAACTTACAGAAATCATTAAATGCCGAGGGGATGTGCATTGGGTGCTCGACACCCCAAGATAGCTAATCATTACAATATCAGATCCCGAGCCAATGCCGAACTTCCACAAGCCTAGTAAGTGCACGACTCGAGGAGGGTATAGCTCAGTGATGAGTGTGCCTATGAAGCTCCCCTCAGCCAACATGATGGGACGCCTATGCCATTACATCACCCTATTAGAAGGTATAAATACCCCACTAATTGGGATCTCAGGTACGTATTCGTGAGTAATCTAGCATTATAAAAGCCTTATCCTCCCTTTGAGCTCTTACTAAATTAAGTATCAGAGGGGATAAGCCGAACGTGTCTCCAGTCCTCTTCTTGACTCTGTTCTTTATCGTAGGAACCAGTCATTCAGTATTGACCGTGGACCAGCTATCTCAATTTATTGCAGGAATTCACCCTTGCAATATTGGCAGACAATTGTGTGGTGCAATTTAAGTTGGTAGATTGAAGTATGGCTTGAGTCTAAACATAATATTTATATTTGAATAAAAATTTTCACTATTTGAAATAAAATAATCCCAACTTTGGGTTTTCGAATGTAAGGGATGTAACGCCCCTAAAACTAGGAGTTCTTTGTCAACCCGTTGATCACCCATCAATATGCGAAAATACCCGTAAATACTGCATAACCTGACACCGGGATCACAATAATCAAAGTTTTGGGCAGAGTCTCCCTTGTACCGGGCACTCCCAAACGCATATCCGTTATACATTTAATCACATAAACCATCCGAGATCCAATATACTACAATTTATACTCCATTATTATCTATGTACATCATTAGAATTAAAGGACACAAAGCTCAAAAGCATGGCAAAGCATTCTTCAAATTTGAGATTTTTGGAATTCCTACTGGTAGGTTTGTCATTGTTCTACCGGTAGGTTTTCCCTATTGAAAAAGTTCTACCATTAGGTTTTATATCGTCCTATCGGTAACTTTTCCCTACAGGAAAAGTTCTACCAGTAGGTTTATCATCATTCTACCAGTAGGTTTTGACCATTTTCATCATTTTTCAATTCCAATTCATTCCAACCCAGTCCATATCAACTCAATTCATGTAAAATGAAGTTTTTCATATAAAACCTGGTTCATACAAGTTATGTTACAATCATTTCCATAGATTTACATGCCAAAAATCAAATTTCATAAATATTTTACAAAATATGGTTTAAAAGTCACAAGTCGGCTACTCTTCATCCTTGAGGGCCCGACTGAGAGTCGTCCACCGATGTGTACCCTGCACTTGAAATATTTTCCCACAAAGGGTGAGCCACACAACAAGCAACAACATTCCAATCAAGATTATGCAATTAAATGTTGGAAATCACCATGCCATGTCATGATATGAGATGAGACTCATTCATGCACTCAACCCGTGCCTTTACCGGCTCCCTTACACATGCAATGCTATGTTATAAAATCAGGCATTGTAAGCCCTTGTCATTGATGTTGTACATCCAATGGCCTTTCAAAAATAAACCATGTGTCGGTTATTGGGTATTCAGATTTTGGAATATCAACGATGATTCCGTACATCATTACACTTTTTTGGACTTCCACCGACAGAAGTGTATAAACCAGTAACCGGGTATTGCACCCGAGGGAGTATTTAGCCCTTCTTGCTATACCCAACACAAGTTTTTCATGCAACTGTGCAACTCTGTCAGACCTTGGTCCGACTATACCGAGCCCACTTATCAACCATCAAAAGTGTTGTTTGATTCAAAAATATGAACACACCCACACTCATGTCTAATACCCACGAATGTGATGCCTCCATGCATATGCAATGCAATGAACAATTGCAATATCAATATCATATTCATATGTAATGAATGTCATGTGAACTATTTCAACCATATTTCATGGCCTATTATATCCAAGGCATATAATTTTCATAAATCGTCACAATGTCAATACATCATCTAACATATATCGACATTTTCATCCAACAACAATTTTCCAAGGATTTTATACATAATCTATGTAATAACACACTTAATTTCACATAGGTACAATATAAACACATAGAATGCCCACATAACACCAGTTTCCAAAAAATTACAAGCTAACAATTTTCACATACCAATTCAAGCTAGAATTGATTTTACCCAATTTTAATACCTATTTCATTAATTTTACAACTATAAGCAAGTGTTCAAGATATTTAACAACATACCCATTCCATATCACAACCCTAGATTGAAAATAAACCTAATTAGGATAAAAACTCTACTTCTTGAAGCGTAAAATTAACAGTAGAACCTTCAAGAATACAACCTAAGTCCAAACCCTTGATTTTCAAAAATCTTGCCTCGAAAACTTTGGTGAAATCTGTTCTTTTTGGTACATAGGCGTAGCTCTCATCGAAGAGATCAACTTTTGTTCTTGGCTTGTGTTGATTCAAGCGACGAGAAAGCATAGATCGTAGAGAGAAGTCTTGAACTCTCTCTTTTTCCCTCTCTTCCCTCTCCAACGTGAAGACCCAGCTGAAATTGGGAAAAAAATCAGATTTTCTCCCCTATTTATACCCTTTAACTGCTTGGTCCACATTTCGCCACATATTCTCCTTTCTCGGGTTCGATTTTTGCCCAAATAGATTAAATTTCGTCTCAGTTCAAGTTAAAAATATTTTTATTTCAACTTACTTTAAATTATTATCCAATTTTCAAAATTTTATTCTCATGTTTATTTATGAGGTCACCCGACACCCCAATCGCTTCGTAAAACCTGAAAAAATCTGACTGACTCCAAATTCGATAAAAATTGATAGAGTAACTAGATTTCGTGAGAAAAATCCAATGGTGAAGTCCGTTTGATCATCCAAGTTCTAGAAAAATACGGGGTTTCAACCCGCACCGAAGTGACAAATTACCATTTTGCCTATTTTCACAAAAAGTTAAAATTTTTCCTGGTTTTACAAGGCAAATTAGAGAACTTGGGTTAAACTAGAGTTAAAATTAAATTTCAGCCCTATTTTTGTAATTTTAGAATAAAAATTCAATCAACTTCAAATTTTAGCTCGAATTATGTAACTCAGTAATCAAGATCGGATTAAACTCAATTTCATTGTGAGATGCGCAACCCGAGTTAAAGAATTTAAACAAAAGTAGTCCTTGAGTTGAGTGAGTTGCACTGAGTTCAAATTTGATTTGAATCTAAGTTTAAGATTTTATAATTTAGGTAAAGTCTGAGTTGACCTCTTAAGTAGCCCTAATAATCATTGTTGTAACTGTAGAACATACAAAGACGTTACCAGATCAATCAGAGATATAGCCTCTGCAAGTGATGAGCAGGATCATACCAATGTTCTTTGACACAAAAGCATTGTTAAAAGTGATGGCATGTGAGGGCTTAACCAATACTCAAAATTAGATTAAGCAACATTCACTTGGATTGGACATACCTTTTGAAGAGCGGGGGATTGCTGGAAAGCGAAAGAAAAAACTTGTTCAAGAGACAACTGAGAATTTTATGTAAAAAAGACCAACGACGATAAAAGAGGGGAAAGAGTTTGAATTGACTTTTAAGCTTAAAGGATTTTTAAAGGAATGTTAAGGAATATAAATTAGTCTGCAATATAATGTAGCATCTTCCTTACTAAAAGAGTTGCTAAGTCATGCAGCTATCAAAAGGCCGGCCGACTAGCGTAGATTCAGAGCCATAAGGTCGAGCAATAGGACAGGGCATTAGAGCTTAGCTCAGTGCCTAACATCAGTTACTACCAACCAATTAGCTGGAATAGCTAACTTCCTAAGATTGTGATCTTCGTCTGACAAGTGCCTAGGAACAACAGCTATATGCAACCAATCAATGTGGATATCTATTCTTGATTGCAGCTTTCAGTAACAACCGTAATCTATTGCAGACATCAACTAATAATTGTCGAAGCGGACCCAAATCAAGCAACTAATAAAAAATTGCTTAGACATTATATGTATCAATGGTAGCAACAGAATACGAATCCTCCACTAGTGAATCAATCACTTCCCTTACCTCGGTAGAAAAAAAAAACAAAAGTAGGGCCAAGAGCATATCTAATCGGATTCTCACCTCCCTTTAAATTACACGATGAACGACTACAATTACTCTGACACTGGATCTGTAGCTCAACAGAATCCTCAAGAATCCAAGCACGAAGAAAACAGTTGTAGGCAGCGGAGGATGTGGGAAGGAGGCATGGGGGCAATTGCCTCAACTGAAATTAAAAATAAATAAATAAATAAGGTCTATTTAACATTTTTGCAAAAAATAAAATTTGTTATAAGTTGCGCCCATTAATTTTTAAAAATAAGTGCAATTTTTTAAACATTTTTCAACCACTCAATGTTATGACTCAATTTTCGGTTAACAATTCTCTCTCTTTCCTCTTGTATTTAAAGTTTTGTCTATAAATAACATTTTAGATTAAGTTGAACCGTTATATCGGACTTGGACAATTTACATGTGATAAATTAAAGTTCCAACATCTGTGATTTGTTTTGTTTAATAGGCTTGTGATAGATTGACCTTTTTGTTTTACCTGTTTTTAATATATATAGTCATTATCACTGAGATTGACTATAACTAAGTAAATTAATTGTCCAAATAATTATTGTTTAACGTATTTTTAGATTGGGGGCGTCCCAAAGTTTAGGTGGACTTAGAATCTAAACACGTACGACCTTTCCTACTTGAACCGACGTGGAGTTTTAAAATTGGACTATTCAAGCGACTGTAGCGAGTCGTAAGGTTACCTCTAAATTCTTTTCCATGTCTTGCAGTTTCAAGGACTTTAAATAATTTTACCAGATAGACATGTGAACACTACTGTAAAATAAATAGCAAGAATGCAAAGTAATTCGTAAATTAAATTCAAAATTGTAAGACGAATCAAATACTAAACCTAGAATTAAAAGAAAGCAGTAAAAGATCACCGAAGTTATGTATTATAAGAAAAGTAAAGTTGCTCGGAAGCAAGAAACAAGTAAAAAGATATATTGACACTATGTAGAGTTTTTGTGACTGATCGTGGGATCCTTTCTCGTTGGTCTAGCCTCTGTTCTTTATAGATATGACTCTTAACCGTTGATCCATCTTTTTTGGTCATGACTTGTGATCATGATCCTGTAGCTTGAGATACATGAATGTGTGCTGAACTGTTTGAAATTGGCACCTCATGATGTCACTTTTCCTCGTTTCTCGGGATTCCAAAAGTTCTATTCCTCTAACCGTCATGTCAATTATGGAATCTCACAGACTCCCTTATGATCGTTAGATTCCTTGCATATATCACCATCTATTCTTGCTATTTTTAGCTGTAAACAATTATGAATAAATTTTTTTAAAAAAATTAACATTAAAACAAGGGTTAATTATTTTTTACCTCCCTGTGGTTTCGTCTACAATCACCTTACTTGCTTAATGTTTAAAATTTTGCACATTATACCCTTATAGTTATATACCAAAGTAAATTGGTTATTTTTATCATCCAAGTTAATGGAGAGTATGCTCCATATGTCCAAAACATGTTGTGGGCTTTGTTTTCATTGTATCCCTTCAATAGAACATTGTCTAAGTGCATAAAATACCCTTTATAATATATGAAAAATTATGAGAAGATACCGTCTAAACTACTTAATCATGAGAAAATACCTTGATTCAAATCATAAGTACTCTTTACTAGAAATGCATTTATCTAGATACACACTAGCAGTTTTTAAAATTTCTCTTTTGTTAAAATACATTTTTTCATAATTCTTGGACTGTTTAGTTTTGTAATTCTTTTTTTGTGAGATTTGTTTTATTATATTAAGAGTTTCCTATTTTTATAGATTAGCTTAGTTGAATTTTAAACGTAAATCATATTATCCATATAATAAAATAGCTAGATTAGTTTGTCTTGAGTTTTTCACGGTTTAGATTATTTTGAGATTGATCTGACGACCCTAATTAATCTCTGAANTAGTGAGATGCATCCAATCTATTTTAATTATTGTGTATGTGATAATTTAAATGTTTTCTCACAGAGTTACATCACCAAAATTATCCATTGCTTGACGAATTTTCTCCTTTATCAAGTAAGTAGTAATGAATTTATTCTTTCTAATTCATATTACAAATTTATTGCATAATTTCTTTAAATATTTGTTCTGTTTAATTATTGTTTGTGTTAGTTGTGAATGTCTTGACATGATTTTATTATTGTTAAATGTTATGTGTTAAATGTGTATTATTATTTTTTAATTGCAAACCAAAACCGCATGAAAAAAAATAAGTGATACCAATTATATATAAAAAAAATAATATTCAAAACCAATCTAATCGCCATTTTCACCCAAATAAAAAGTATAAATATACAATCTATAAATAAAATCATAAAGTTATTATTCATACCAAAAATAAATCACTACTGTATAAAAACATGTAGTCCTCAAAAAAGAAAAAAAAAATCAAAACCCAATCTAATCACCGATAAAAATAACAAGTATTACCAATTGCATAAAAAAAAAAAAATTTAAATCAATCTAATCGGCATCACCACTTTCACACAAACAAAAAGTTACAAATATCCAATCCATAAGTAAAACCTTCGATCTATTATTCATACATAATTACCACTTTACTCAGAATTACATAAAAACCTATAGTTCTCAAAATTTTAATTTTTATTGAAAGTGAACAAAACATATTATTTATTGTCATAAATGATTAGTTAAAAGAATATCTATTACAAATTTTGTTAATGGCAAAGCAACACATTATTTCATGTTGATTATTTTTTATGTTCAATTTCAAATATTTTATGTTTAATAATTATAACTACAATTAGCAAATCTTTAACATTTATGCGTGTCTATAAATATTGATAATTTTTTCGTGTTCATTTAGTAGTGTATGCTTTGGCAATAGTTTATTGTTTTTAATTTTTAATGTTCGTATGATTTAGTTGTTGATGTATTGTCATTAACTGATTGTTGTCAAATGTTATATGTTAAAAGTGTGTTATTAGTACCTTGATTTNTGTCATTAACTGATTGTTGTCAAATGTTATATGTTAAAAGTGTGTTATTAGTACCTTGATTTAGGTTGATTTTTTTTAATTTCTAATTTTTCGATAAAACTATGCAAAAAATTAAAAAAATTCTATTAAAACACACATAAAATACATAATATCTCTAAGTGTAGTGCTTCTTTTTTCAAGGTTTATTTGTTTAACATTTGACCTCAATAACGACATACACACCATTACTACAACACAATAACCACTACTCAAATGGACAATGTCACCATTTTTGGACATGTAAGTTATTTTGTATATCAATTTTTTCAAATTTTTTGGTATAATATTTTATTAAATACCATTATATACCTACTATATAATTTTTTATNTTTTTGATCAGAAACCATACAACTATGCTTATGCAAGGTGCATAAACTAAAACCAAAATTGTGGCTACTAGCAACCCTACAATCACTATGTTTGTAGTCTCTGATTGTGCTTACAGTTCTTAATGATTGCCACATGGAAAGTCGCACTAAGAGAAACAGAATTTCATCTCAACAAGCACAGTAACAACTTAGTCTAAATAACTACAAAGAAGCGTGCCATTATTGAAACAAAGTCGAAAGAGCCACTGTATAAGTAATTCGCACAAACAGAGAGATAAAGCTACGCACGTCCTACGTAAGCTGGTAAAAAAGTCTAAGTTTCAAACGAACTTGACTTATTACCTCTTAAACTCTTAAAAGCTACCTATTGAAGCTACCTCAACACGTGCTCAATATAAATTCAATTAATTTGGCTTTTGTGTTGATCGAGTTGTTTTTAATTTATAGCCTGTTAATATGAACATGTAAAATTGACACCTTGGCTTCTGCCTAGTCCTGTCATTGCTAGGATAAATAAATAGACCTAATGGTTAATATTTGGAGGCTCAACTATTATTATACCGATTAGCTTGATACGGTTTACAGGTGATTGCAATATTCAAAGTATATGCTTCTAGTGACATGGGTCAATCAGACCTTTCAAATTAATTTTTCCATACAATCTGATTTTTTTTCAAAATAAAGCAAATTGAAAATCGAACAAAAAATTAAAAATAAAAATATTACCAAACATTATTCATGTTAGAATGGTCTTATCCTATCAAGTTTGGACTTTCGTGAATCACTTCGCTATTGTTATTAATGGAATGCCCCTATTAATAAAGTTTACGGGTTGTTATTGTGCTTTCCATTCTCTTGTGTCATGATATATAGTAGTGCTTGTTCCATTTCTAAGCTTCATTGCCAGATATTTACTGGTCTTTAGCCTTTTTATTCAGCTCAGTTGTCTAATGACACAAATTTCGGTAAGATTGCTCTTCTGTGACCAGGCATCAAGTATTCAACAAGCATATACTCCTATAAAATAAGTTATTTCTTTATTCTCGTTCGGGTTATCTTGTTCACTCAATCTTTTATATAACCTCCACACAATCAGGTTAGAGTGAGACAAACTTTCCTCTATGTACCAATTAATCTGCCAAGGGAAAAAAATGCTCAGAATCTTCTTCATGTTTCTGATGAATTTCTTTTTGAGGATCTTTATAGGTAAAGTGAAATAGCATCTTTTATGATTTCTTTTGTAAACTTGCAAAGAGAATTTGAATGTTGCTTAGTGTAGAAAGTGTGTGTGTGTGTGTGTGTGGTCTAAAAATGAGGTACTGCCAGTAAAAAAGACAGGGCAGAGAATGGCAATAATGGAGGCACGATCATTATCTTATGATATATACTGACAACTAGACATATTCTTCTCCAAATTTGAATCAAAATTATTGTAGCAGGTTTCAAACTTTATTCATGTTTGGAATTATAAATTCTACCGGTTTTTTAGAGAAGATGGAAGTTAAATGTGGTATCGGATTAGGAAACAACTGCGCTACAATCTCACCTCCGCCTTGATAGATTCGAGTTTGCGAGTTTTTATTTCAAAATCTAGCTACCATGTAATGGAGAGTTGTGACGATCCGTATNGGAAACAACTGCGCTACAATCTCACCTCCGCCTTGATAGATTCGAGTTTGCGAGTTTTTATTTCAAAATCTAGCTACCATGTAATGGAGAGTTGTGACGATCCGTACAAAAATAATCACTAACACGTTAATTTAGGTCGTCAATTATAATTCTATATAACTAAAGGTTATTTTTAAAACTTTTAAATAAATAAATGGACTTCAAATACAAATTCTTTATGTGAAAACAAGTTAAATGACTATAATATAGGTCATACTTCGTGATCATGATATAACATATAAGTAATATATTTGTTACGTATAGAATATATGTGAGTATTGATGATGCACAAATCGGTATTGCTCAAAATCAACAGTCAAGTATGTGTAAGGGTGCAATTAAATAGGCAATCAATGGAAAATAGTAAAAAAGAGCAAAACACACAGATTTATAGTAGTTCAGTTCGGGTGACCTACTCCACTCTCGGGAACAGCAGCGGTAGCCTAGNACAGTCAAGTATGTGTAAGGGTGCAATTAAATAGGCAATCAATGGAAAATAGTAAAAAATAGCAAAACACACAGATTTATAGTAGTTCAGTTCGGGTGACCTACTCCACTCTCGGGAACAGCAGCGGTAGCCTAAGATGTTTGATTAATGAATAGAGTCTCAGGGAGTGTATGCTTCGGGAGTATTACAATGGAGAGGAGAGAGAAGTCATGTGTGTAGGGAGGTGTAGTGTGTGTAGAAATCTCAAAGGCATGCCCTCTATGTGAAGAGGACTTACATTATATAGGTTTAGTAAAACGGTGACGTGAAAGAGAGGTTTTCTACTATTTTTGTAAGTACAGNGTATTACAATGGAGAGGAGAGAGAAGTCATGTGTGTAGGGAGGTGTAGTGTGTGTAGGAATCTCAAAGGCATGCCCTCTATGTGAAGAGGACTTACATTATATAGGTTTAGTAAAGCGGTGAAGTGAAAGAGAGGTCTTCTACTATTTTTGTAAGTACAGTTTTGGTAGGATTGGATCTTCGTGTCTCGATAATCTCTCCTTCGTGCTCCTATTTCGTCGAAGGATGATCTTGAGTTGGATTGAGCTTCACCCTGAGCTTGGGCTTTGAGTTGGAGTGGACTAGACTTGAGTCGAAGTAATCCCAATGATGCACTGTGAAGGAGAAAGCGGAGGACGAAG
The DNA here is from genome assembly GCA_963454935.2 of Ilex paraguariensis. Taxonomy (NCBI): domain Eukaryota; kingdom Viridiplantae; phylum Streptophyta; class Magnoliopsida; order Aquifoliales; family Aquifoliaceae; genus Ilex; species Ilex paraguariensis. The sequence continues at coordinate 1,627,319 of CAUOFW020005169.1, read as the reverse complement.
AAGAGCTGGGGAGCCAGCCCATGGGCGACGCCCCATTGAGGACCCTTGGGCGGCGCCCCCTTGTCCTAGGTGCTGGCCTCTTGATTCATTTGGGTGCTAGTCCCTTCTTGGGGATTTGGTCCTCCTCCTATGGGTCGACTTAGCTCAGATTGGGCTCTTCTTTGGGCCCAGCTAATTTTGGGCTCATCATTTGCTCCCCATGCCCCAGTCTCTGATTTTTTTGTGAGAGGAAAGGGTTGTGGGCATGTGTTTCGTCTTCATCTGGGTGAGTCAAAATTTTTCTTACTTCCCACGGTATCTTTTCATCCTTAGGGACTCGCTGAATTTTTTGATATCAATTTTTTTTTTTTGCACTGCTTCTTTGTCTATAAATGGAGGTCACTGGTCAACACCATTTCTCACTATTCAACACTATTTTTCACTATTTAACACCCTTTCTCACTATTCAACACCATTTTTTACTATTCATCACCACTTTTCACTATTTAACACCCTTGCTCACTATTCAACATCATTTTTCATTGTTCATCACCTCTTTTCACGATCCAACACCCTTTCTCACTATTCAACACCATTTTTTCATTATTCATTACCACTTTTCACTGTTCATCACTATTTTTCATNTTTCACTATTTAACACCCTTGCTCACTATTCAACATCATTTTTCATTGTTCATCACCACTTTTCACGATCCAACACCCTTTCTCACTATTCAACACCATTTTTTCATTATTCATCACCACTTTTCACTGTTCATCACTATTTTTCACTGTTCATCACCATTTATCCCTTAGTCTTTTCCTCTAATCTTTTTCTTCCAAATCAAACTGAGGCAATGGAGACTAGGAGCTCAAAAATTCATGGGGTAGAGCAAAGAAAAGCTCGTGGCCTTGATCCTATAGGCGGCGCCCATAAGGGTGACACGGTGGGCGACGCCCATGGTGGTGCTTATTCAGACGGCGACACCCATGCCTCTATTTTTGCACGTGACACCCCTTATTCATTTGTTGATGGCGCCCAAGTCTTGGACCATGGAATAGAGGAGCAAAGAGGAGGTGATAGGGGCGGCGCCCATGCCTCGAGCGGCACTAGACGTGATGCAGCCAGAGGAGTTCATGGCTTTGGCAAAGAGTAGAGCGGAGGAGAGGCATTGGGGCCCCCATGGGCGACGCCCATGCCCTGGGCAGTGCTTCCTTGGGTGGCGCCAGGGACTTGGGTGACCCCCCTTCGTGCCTTGGTCACTTGGGTACTCCTCCTTAGTCTTCGTGAGGTCCCGATAAGAGGCAAGAGGCCCTTTGAAATTCTTGGTGCTTGATTGGGTACGAGCAAGGATGCTTTAGTAGAGGTAGGTGTCAGTGCTTTAAANGGACTTGGGTGACCCCCCTTCGTGCCTTGGTCACTTGGGTACTCCTCCTCAGTCTTCGTGAGGTCCCGGTAAGAGGCAAGAGGCCCTTTGAAATTCTTGGTGCTTGATTGGGTACGAGCAAAGATGCTTTAGTAGAGGTAGGTGTCAGTGTTTTAAGCGATGACAAGAGACTGGGCAGACGCCTTGTCCGACATTAGGAGGCTGGGCAAGCACCTTGGGTGACGCCAAGAGATTGGTAGGACGCATTGGACGACGCCAAGAGGCCTTGCGCGCTGATATGTTTGGGCGACGCCTCTTTGGTGCTTTTAGGGTGGTATTTTCCCCTCTTCCTATGAGGGCGAGGTTTGATGCCCCCAGTGCTTCTTGGTCAAGGTTTGATGGTTAAGTTGTTTCCTGAGAACGAGATCTGGTGGTGCCCCCAGTCCTTCTCAAATTGTGACTCCTGTGTGTACCAGAGCTAGCTCTTGTACCGTTGTAAGAGTTGAGATTTTAGTGTNGACGCCAAGAGATTGGTAGGACGCATTGGACGACGCCAAGAGGCCTTGCGCGCTGATGTGTTTGGGCGACGCCTCTTTGGTGCTTTTAGGGTGGTATTTTCCCCTTTTCCTATGAGGGCGAGGTTTGATGCCCCCAGTGCTTCTTGGTCAAGGTTTGATGGTTAAGTTGCTTCCTGAGAACGAGATCTGGTGGTGCCCCCAGTCCTTCTCAAATTGTGACTCCTGTGTGTACCAGAGCTAGCCCTTTGTACCGTTGTAAGAGTTGAGATTTTAGTGCGGCTTCCCATGCAAACTGTAGCTCCACCTGGCTCGGTGTACATGCTTTGACTTTTCTTCGGTCAAGGAGTGGCTTTGGAGGTCTGTGACTCCTGGGGATGGAGGAGGTTGCCTCTCGAGACCTGGAGGTCATTTTTGACGTTGTCATGGAGGNAAATTGTGACTCCTGTGTGTACCAGAGCTAGCTCTTGTACCGTTGTAAGAGTTGAGATTTTAGTGTGGCTTCCCATGCAAACTGTAGCTCCACCTGGCTCGGTGTACATGCTTTGACTTTTCTTCGGTCAAGGAGTGGCTTTGGAGGTCTGTGACTCCTGGGGATGGAGGAGGTTGCCTCTCGGGACCTGGAGGGCATTGTTGACGTTGTCATGGAGAGCTTTGTTTTGGTATGTCCTGCATTTTTTTTTGGGTTTTGTACCTGGCCTTTCTCCTTTACACTTTACCTTTGAATGCCTGTAGGTGGCTGTTACTTTTTGCTACTTATTTTTGAGTACGTTGAAGATCAAGGAGGCATTAGATGGTCACGTAGTGGAGAGGCAGGCATGCAGGGCTGCTGAAGAGCAGTTGGGGTGTGAGCGACAAACACTAGAGGATGCCGCAAAACAAGTAGGATTAGGCCGAGCTTCTTGGCAACTCACGAGAGAGCACGAAGTTGGATACATAAACTACTTAGGAGCAGAGGTAGAGCTACGTATAGCTCGGAAGATNTACTTTTTGCTACTTATTTTTGAGTACGTTGAAGATCAAGGAGGCATTAGATGGTCATGTAGTGGAGAGGCAAGCATGCAGGGCTGCTGAAGAGCAGTTGGGGTGCGAGCGACAAACACTAGAGGATGCCGCAAAACAAGTAGGATTAGGCCGAGCTTTTTGGCAACTCACGAGAGAGCACGAAGTTGGATACATAAACTACTTAGGAGCAGAGGTAGAGCTACGTATAGCTCGGAAGATGGCTGATGTGGCAAAGACTCATTCCATTGAGATGAAGATAAGAATGGCGCTGACGAGCTGGGCGCCTAGTTCCTGATGGGTGCCTGGTGCTAGACGCTTGAGGTGTTGGGCGCCTGTGGTGCTAAGCGCCTTTTGTTTTTTTTGTTTACCTTTTTGTTGTTATGTCATAGGTTGTTTGAAATGAAAACAAGACAGTTATGAACACAATAATCTTTGCAAAATTTTATTTCATAAAATAGTGAATAACAAAATAAATCTACTAAAACAATAAAAGAAAGATAAAATCTTCAGGTGTTCGGTGTCCCATAGGTGGGCCAATGTTTTCCTGGCAAAGTTATAGTCGCCTCCTCCTCCTAGCCCTCAGGAGATTGTCTGAATTTCTCTAAGGAGTTGATGACGTTCTTTGTCGTCTTGGTCCCGGCCAAGTGGCAGGACTTATCCTCTGCCAGCAACGTACTGCCTCAACTGGCCACACTGTATGAGCTTCTCGATCTACCTCTTGAGCTCATAGCAGTCATTAGTGTCGTGGCCATGGTCGTGGTGGAAGCGACAGTACTTGCTGTGATTTCTACGATTTGGGGCAGACTTCATTTTTCTGGGCCAGCAGAGCGTGGGGTCATCCTGTATCTGGAATAGGATGTGTTCCACTGAGGCGTTGAGTGTCATAAAAGGTTGTTGTTCTCTCGGGGGGTACGTACCGAGACAGTTCTTAATAGAGACTCTTTCGGTTTTCTTTCTCTTGCTCTTCGCCACTCACTTGTCTTCATAGGTGTCCTTCCTTTTATCTCCTCCTCGGGAAGACTCATCCATACTGGCCTTGGTGACATGCTCGGCGTTCATGTACTTTTGTGCTCTTGATAGCAACTCGGACATGCTGGAGGGCGACTTCTTGAGGATTGAGAACATGAAGCTGGAGGTGTAGAGTCCAGCAATAAAGGCGGCCAGAGCTACCTTATGATCTGGCTCCTCAACCTAGAGAATCTCCTCATTGAAGCGGGCAAGGTAGTCTTTAAGGCTTTCATCCATGTCCTGCTTTATAGTGAGCAGGTGTGTCACTGGTTTCTGATGCTAGTGTCCCCCAATGAAGTGGGAGACGAAGGACCTACTCAGCTCTGCGAAGGAGTGGATGGTAGAGGGCCTAAGCTTGGAAAACCACTGACGAGCAGACCCCTTCAAGGTGGTAGGGAAATCTCTGTACATAATCTCTTCAGACAAGTTGTGGAGTTGCATGAGGGACTTATATGTGTCAAGATGGTCGAGGGGGTCTTTGGTGCCATCGAAGATCTCGATGATGGGCATCTTAAATTTCAAAGGCAGAGGATAATTGACAATATCAGCAATAAAAGGCGTATCAGTGCGTCTTACCAAGTAGTCCACGATTTCAGGCGCCTATGCCTTGATGGCGTTGAGGGCATCACCAAGTTGGTTTTGCACCTCCCTAATCTTCTTGTCCTAGTGATTGGGGACATCTTCAGTCGGGTGATGATACTGGTTTTTGTGGTCTTCGTATTGGCTTTCTTTATCTTCGTTCTCCTGCACAGGTTCATGAGGAGGGGGAACTCGTGAACTCCCTGTGCACTAAGGATGGACGGCTGGGCGTTCTGGCGAGGGCCCCCATGATGAGGGGCTGCCTGACGCCCCGAATGGAGTGGTTGCTGCTCCTCTCCTGTTAGAGGGAGTGAGTCTCCTCCTACAGGGTGAGGGGTGACACCCCCTTGGATAAGCATCAGCTGGATGATCTGCTGGTTTTGATTCACCAACAATTGCATGGTTTAGAGGAGCTGTTGTTGTTCGACAACGGGGGTCACCATAATAAATGGTTTNTGATTGGGGACATCTTCAGTCGGGTGATGATACTGGTTTTTGTGGTCTTCGTATTGGCTTTCTTTATCTTCGTTCTCCTGCACAGGTTCATGAGGAGGGGGAACTCGTGAACTCCCTGTGCACTAAGGATGGATGGCTGGGCGTTCTGGCGAGGGCCCCCATGATGAGGGGCTGCCTGACGCCCCGAATGGAGTGGTTGCTGCTCCTCTCCTGTTAGAGGGAGTGAGTCTCCTCCTACAGGGTGAGGGGTGACACCCCCTTGGATAAGCATCAGCTGGATGATCTGCTGGTTTTGATTCACCAACAATTGCATGGTTTGGAGGAGCTGTTGTTGTTCGACAACGGGGGTCACCATAATAAATGGTTCCGATGGTGCGAGGGAAGGCGGAGCCTCCCCTCTGTGGACCGGGTTGTTGTCTCCCGGCTATTGACTCATTGATTTGGTAGTGATTGTCATGGATTGAAAGAGCAGGAAAACTAGTCGTTTCCCATAGATGGCGCCAAATTGATGATGCACAAATCGGTATTGCAAAAAATCAACAGTCAAATATATGTAAGGGTGCAATTAAATAGGCAATCAATGACAAAATAGCAAATAAGAGCAAAATACATAAATTTATAGTGGTTCGGTCTGAGTGACTTACTCTATTCTCAAAAACGGCAATGGTGGCNATTGCAAAAAATCAACAGTCAAATATATGTAAGGGTGCAATTAAATAGGCAATCAATGACAAAATAGCAAATAAGAGCAAAATACATAAATTTATAGTGGTTCGGTCTGGGTGACTTACTCTATTCTCGAAAACGGCAATGGTGGTNGTCAAATATATGTAAGGGTGCAATTAAATAGGCAATCAATGACAAAATAGCAAATAAGAGCAAAATACATAAATTTATAGTGGTTCGGTCTGAGTGACTTACTCTATTCTCAAAAACGGCAATGGTGGCCTGGGATATTTTATTGATGAATAGAGTCTCTGGGAGTGTATGCTTTGAAAGTATTACAATGATGAGGACAAAGAAGCAATGTGTGTGGGAGGTGTAGTGTGTGTAAGAATCTCAAAGACATGCCCTCTATGTGGAGAGAACTTACATTATACAGGTTTAGTAAGGCTGTAAGGCAGTGACGTGAGGGAGGGGACTTTTACTTTTTCGGTAAGTACAATTTTGGTAGGATTGGATCTCTGTATCCCGATAATCTCTCCTTCGTGTTCTTATTAAGTCGGAGGATGATCCTAAATTGGATTGGGCTTCATCCTGAGCTTGGGCTTTGAGTTAGAGTGGACTGGACTTGAGACGAAGTAATCCCAATGATGCACTGAGGAGGAGAAAGCGGAGGACGAAGAAGAGCTGGGGAGCCAGCCCATGGGCGGTGCCCCTTTCTTGGTGATTTGGTCCTCCTCCTATGGGTTGACCTAGCTCAGATTGGGCTCCTCTTTGGGCCCAGTTAATTTCGGGCTCATCAATTATATATATATATATATATATATACACACACACTAGTGGTCCTCCAAGTGATTTTCATAGTGACCATTACGATGCAGCCGTAACGAACATGGAGAAATCATATTTCTCTGTGAAAGAAAAGTTACAAAATTTGTAAATGCGCAC
>CAUOFW020005169.1:1470858-1620089 GCA_963454935.2 Ilex paraguariensis | reverse complement strand
TATCACGATCACAAAGTATGACTTATATTATAGTCATTTAACTTGTTTTCAAATAAAAATTTCATATTTGAAGTCCATTTATTTATTTAAAAGTTTTAAAAATAACCCTCAGTTATATAGAATTTTAATTGACGACCTAAATTAGCGTGTTAGTGATTATTTTTATACGGGTCGTCACAATCCATCCCCCTTAAAAGAATTTTATCCCCGAAATTCGATACTGATCTTGAAAGCTAAAAAAATAGAAATATCTTGTACACATATCTACTTTCAGTTCCCACGTGGCTCCTTTAATATCATGATGTTGTCATAGCACCTTTACAAGTGGTATGACCTTGTTACATAATATCTGTTCCTTGGTATCAAGAATTTGCACAAGTTGCTCTTCGTGCGTTCTATTTTCTTGAATTCGGACATCCTTCCAGTCGATAACGTGAGATGCATCTGATTCACATTTCCTTAACATGGATACATAAAGCACATCATGTATTCTTGATAATTAAGCATGCAAGGCAATGCGTCATAAGCTACATTTTCAATGCGTCGTATTACCTTGAAGGGTCCAATGTATCTGAGAGCCAACTTACCTTGTCTAGATATTCTTTTTCTAGGGGATACCTTTAAGAATACATAATAACCCATTTGAAATTCCAAGGGTCTCCTCCTTCGATTTGCATAGCTCTTTTGTCTACTCTGACTCGTGCGTAGCCAATCCCGAACTACTTGGATCTTCTTAGTAGTTTCTCTGACAATTTCTAGACCAAATAAAATGCTCTCACCAGCTTCGGTCCAATATAGAGGTGATCTACAAGGTCGTCCGTACAGAGCCATGTCAATACTGCTTTGATAGTAGTTGTTGTAAATAAATTCTACCAATGGAAGATGATCATTCCAACTGCCCTTCAAATCTAGAGCGCAAGCTCATAACATATCTTTCAATATTTGGATCACCCTTTCAGATTGAACATCTGTTTAAGAATGGTAGGCAGTACTGAAATGTAACTCAGTTCCCATGGCTTTTTTTGTAAACTTTGCTAAAATTGAGCCGCAAAGCGAGTATCTTGATCTGACATGATTGATAATGGTACTCCATTTAATTTTACAATCTCGCATATACAAAGTTGACTTAACGTAGCTAGAGTATCAATATTTTTCATGGCTAAGAAATGAGCTGATTTGGTGAGTCGATCTACTATAATGCATACTACATTGTATCCCTTGGTAGTTCTGAGCAATCCAATTACAAAGTCCATAGTGATATGATCCCATTTCCATTCTGAAAAAGGTAAGGATTGTAACAACCCACCAGATTTTTGATGCTCTACTTTTACTTGTTAACATATGGCACATTGAGCTATAAATTTAGCCACATCCTTCTTCATTCCTTTCCACCAATATTGGCATTTCATATCTTGATAAATTTTCGTGATGCTAGCATGTATGGAAAACTTAGAGCGATGGCATTCCCTGGGTATCTCCTCTTTCAACTGAGCATTATCGGGTACACATAGCCTTCCTTGATATAGTAATTCCCCCTTTTGTAACCACCAATTCTTAAGAGCGTTCCCTTCTTCTAGTTGGGTGCGGATGGATTCTCGGTAGGAATCTGAACGTTGTAGTTCAACAACTTTATGTCGAAGGACAGCTTGAACAACGAGATTAAACAAACGTGATTGATCTTCTTCTTCACCCATCCAGATGTAAAAGTCCTCTAGTGCCTCCCTTAATCGCCCTTTGTCCTTCATGATGTTAATCACTACACTTCGAGATTTTCTNTCAACAACTTTATGTCGAAGGACAGCTTGAACAACGAGATTAAACAAACGTGATTGACCTTCTTCTTCACCCATCCAGATGTAAAAGTCCTCTAGTGCCTCCCTTAATCGCCCTTTGTCCTTCATCATGTTAATCACTACACTTCGAGATTTTCCGCTCAATGCATCAGCTATCACGTTAGCTTTTCCCAGATGGTATTGAAGTGTGAAGTCATAATCTTCGAGATACTCTATCCAGCGTCATTGTTAGAGATTCAATTCTTTTCTGAGTGAGTATATACTTGAGACTTTTGTGATTCGAGTAGATCTAAAAAAATTTTCCTATATAGATAACAACATTATAACTTTAGAGCAAAGACAACAGCTGCCAGTTTCAAATCATGGGTGTNCATAATCTTCGAGATACTCTATCCAGCGTCATTGTTAGAGATTCAATTCTTTTCTGAGTGAGTATATACTTGAGACTTTTGTGATTCGAGTAGATCTAAAAAAAATTTCGTATATAGATAACAACATTATAACTTTAGAGCAAAGACAACAGCTGCCAGTTTCAAATCATGGGTGTAATAGTTTCGTTCATAAGCTTTTAATTGTCTTGATCCATAGGCAACCACTTGTTGTTTTGCATTAATACATATCCAAGTCCTCGTAATGACGCATCCGTATAAACATCATACCCGATACCACTTTCGGGTACAGTAAAAATAGGTGTTGTGGTCAACNTCCATAGGCAACCACTTGTTGTTTTGCATTAATACATATCCAAGTCCTCGTAATGACGCATTTGTATAAACATCATACCCGATACCACTTTCGGGTACAGTAAAAATAGGTGTCGTGGTCAAATTCTCCTTTAGGAGGTTAAATGTATGTTCATATTCTTTGGTCCACTCAAAATTTTCTTCTTTCTGGGTGAGTCGGGTCATANCGTATAAACATCATACCCGATACCACTTTCGGGTACAGTAAAAATAGGTGTTGTGGTCAACTTCTCCTTTAGGAGGTTAAATGTATGTTCATATTCTTTGGTCCACTCAAAATTTTCTTCTTTCTGGGTGAGTCGGGTCATAGGCAGAGCTATTCTGGAAAATCGTTCCACAAATCTTCCATAGTATCCTGCCAATACTAGAAAACTTCGAACTTCTGTTGCATTCTTAGGTCCGTCCCAATTCATTATTGCTTTAACCTTAGCTGGATCCACTGTCACCCTTTTTTTGGATACTACATGCCCAAGAAATTTGACTTCTTACATCTAGAACTCACACTTATTTTTCTTAGCATACAATTTGTGTTTCCGTAGTTTTAGTAACACTTGGCGAAGATGTTATACATGCTCCTCACGTGTCTTTGAGTAAATGAGAATATCTTCTATGAATATGATTACAATCTGATCAAGATAGGGCCTAAATACCCAGAGCATCATGTCCATGAAAGCTACAAGTGCATTTGTAAGTCCAAATGGCATCACCAAGAATTCAAAATATCCATATTGAGTACGAAAAACTGTTTTGGGGACATCTTCTTCTTTGATTCTCAATTCATGGTATCCAGTTCGAAGATCAAATTTTTGAATAATAAGGAGAACCTCTGAGTTGATCAAATAGGTCATCAATACGTGGTAAAGGATATTTGNATCTCTTTCTGCCAATATAGCTCTTTCCACCAGTTTCTTATAGTTCCTCAGTCGATGCATTACGAGGCACCCTCGGATAGAAGGCTTAAGACCTTTTTCAAATCGTTTGGCCTTCTTAACATCCGTGGAAACTAATTCCATGGCAAAACAAGAGAGTTCAGCAAATTAGGACTCATATTGCATGACTGTCAAATTACGTTGTTGCAACTCCAAGAAGTCAGAGAACATTTTATCCCTTACGGACTCGGAAAAATATTTATCATTAAAAACTCTTTCGAATGTGGTCCATGTCATTTGGTCTACGTCCCTCATTCTTTTGACTGTATCCCACCAATGATCAACTTCACCTTCAAAAAGATAAGATGCCAAGGTAACTTGTAACTCTGTAGCAATATCTATGCCATCTATTACCTTTTTCATTTGTCAAAGCCACTTTTCTGCATCGAGCGGCTCTGCACTTCCATGAAAGGCGGGGGGATGTTGTTGTGTTATCGTAGTATGGTTATTATTTTCTGCGTGTTAGCGTGCCAAAGTGGTCAGTTTTTTCAAACACTTGTAAATGCCGCTCATGATGTCTTGCGGTGTCGAAGGGGATTGGTTATTGGTGGACATCTTTTGTTGTCATGAGATGTGTTTCTCTTCATCCTATAATATATATTCCATGATATTATAATTATATTTACAAACTATCACCATATTCAAAAACTAAGAACAATTATAATTTCAGATAGTTAGCAAAATTCATGCATCTTAACATCTTAATTGACAAAAAGGGTTACACTTAGTTTACTATCCCAGATACTACTATTTCATACGAGCAAAATATCTAGGATAGTCATAGTTAGGTGATGCATTATTATATAAAGCTTTCACTATTCTAGGGTTTACCATATCTGCAAGCAAAAGTTCCTAGATTAGTGAGGTCAAAAGTGAAATCAGAGATTCAAAACTTCATACCCATTCTCTCGAGCGCACACTCATAGAACCGACAGACAATGCATGATTGTTTCCCTTAGGTGGTATAGCATCTGCGCCCACATTGGGTTCACTGGGTTCTAGGTTCAACCATCCATTATTATGAAACGAGTTATGAGCTTCAGCTGGTTGTCCCACGCTAGCTGCAGCTAGGGCCCACTAGAGGTCTGGTACTACTTATCCATCTATAATCTCCTGATAAAGGGTGGGGTTGGTCTCTATACTAAGCACTTCACGGATTACCCTCAGTTGTGAGGTCAGTCGGTGGTGCACCGATCTCTTTTGCTCAACAAAAGGTGTAAAAGGCCAAGTATTAGCTACATCCTGGATCTCCCAGACTAGCAGATTGTAAGCTTCTAGACTAACTCTATCATTTCAAACTTCATTAGCTATTGCAGACCCCATGTTAGTTAGTGTCATGTAGATATCGTCACATGCTGCCATACCTATATTCATTAAAATGTTAGCTTTATAGACATAGAGATAAACTGTACATAATGAAACATGTTTAGTGCTAGTAAATTAACACAAACTATTTATTTTGACTAATCTATTTTCTATAATTCCCATGTAAACCTAATTCTTAGGCTCTGATACCGCTCTGTTCATGTCCCGTAATTTTTTTTTCTTTTAAAAAATACTCGGACGTGACTGAAGAATAAAATCACACAAAACTTACAGTAACCTTCCTTGTATTATTATATTCAACATACGATTACTTAATCTTCCCCTGATCAGTTAAAATATTTTTGATATAACATAAAGAGAAATAATAATAGCAGTCTCTATATCCATCGCCCTTTCAGCTTGTCCTTCTACCTGACTTCATATTTCTGAAAAATGTTAGATAGAGATGAGCTCACCAATCCGTCNTCTGTAGCAATATCTATGCCATCTATTACCTTTTTCATTTGTCAAAGCCACTTTTCTGCATCGAGCGGCTCTGCACTTCCATGAAAGGCGGGGGGATGTTGTTGTGTTATCGTAGTATGGTTATTATTTTCTGCGTGTTAGCGTGCCAAAGTGGTCAGTTTTTTCAAACACTTGTAAATGCCGCTCATGATGTCTTGCGGTGTCGAAGGGGATTGGTTATTGGTGGACATCTTTTGTTGTCATGAGATGTGTTTCTCTTCATCCTATAATATATATTCCATGATATTATAATTATATTTACAAACTATCACCATATTCAAAAACTAAGAACAATTATAATTTCAGATAGTTAGCAAAATTCATGCATCTCAACATCTTAATTGACAAAAAGGGTTACACTTAGTTTACTATCCCAGATACTACTATTTCATACGAGCAAAATATCTAGGATAGTCATAGTTAGGTGATGCATTATTATATAAAGCTTTCACTATTCTAGGGTTTACCATATCTGCAAGCAAAAGTTCCTAGATTAGTGAGGTCAAAAGTGAAATCAGAGATTCAAAACTTCATACCCATTCTCTCGAGCGCACACTCATAGAACCGACAGACAATGCATGATTGTTTCCCTTAGGTGGTATAGCATCTGCGCCCACATTGGGTTCACTGGGTTCTAGGTTCAACCATCCATTATTATGAAACGAGTTATGAGCTTCAGCTGGTTGTCCCACGCTAGCTGCAGCTAGGGCCCACTAGAGGTCTGGTACTACTTATCCATCTATAATCTCCTGATAAATGGTGGGGTTGGTCTCTATACTAAGCACTTCACGGATTACCCTCAGTTGTGAGGTCAGTCGGTGGTGCACCGATCTCTTTTGCTCAACAAAAGGTGTAAAAGGCCAAGTATTAGCTACATCCTGGATCTCCCAGACTAGCAGATTGTAAGCTTCTAGACTAACTCTATCATTTCAAACTTCATTAGCTATTGTAGACCCCATGTTAGTTAGNTTTCTCTCTTGTGTCATTCAAAGTGTCTGGGCTTGGCTATTTTTAGTCAAAGTCTTGCCCTCCTTGTATCATAGCTGATGTCATTTGGCTTGCATCACCTGGACAAGTGTCCATTTCTTTGCCATTTTTTTGAGGCAGTTCATGCGTAAATCAGAAAATTGACGGATTGATATGATCGATATGTGCTGAAATTTATTTATTTAATTTCATTATTTTTTCATATTCCTGCATTTATCCGTTGTTTAATTATATTATGTATTGTTTTAAAACTTTGATAGTCCTTGATAAACGTTATCCTCCTGGGCTCGTGAGCTCATCCCTAACTAACATTTTTCAAAAATATGAAGTCAGGTAAAAGGACAAGCTGAAAAGACAATGGACATAGAGATTACTATTATTATTTATCTTCATGTTATATCAAAAATATTTTAACTGATCGAGAGAAGATTACATAATCGTATGTTGAATATAAGAATACAAGGAAAGTTATTGTAAGTTATGTGTGGTTTTATTCCTTAATCACGTCCGGGTATTTTTTTTAAAAAAAAAAAAATTTCGGGGCGTGACAAGAGTGTTTGGAGATACATGAATATTTAAATTATGTTTGTATGGTTTAAATTTTTAAATGAGATGGTGATTTAATATCAAGTTGGCTTATCTCGGCCACTGGCCACTATTAAATAATAAGTAGGAATGCAATTTGGACGGGTCAACCCGAATTTAGCCTGAACCCAATTTAAAAAAATAAGACTTGAGTTGAGGTTTTAAAATTTTGAGTTGGCCTTGGGTTCAAACACTCCAACCCCAATTGAATTCGGGTTATCGGGTTCAACCCGAACCCGACAAAAAAAAAGTATAAATAAATATATATATATATATATATATATATATAGTAAAGCACTAGCCAGTAGCCACTAGGGTTCCCAATTAGATCTCATCTCTCGTTCTTTGCCTCTCTCCGTCTCTCAACCTCCCTTTCACTATTTGTCGAAGACCACAACGTTGAAAACTGCAACTCCAAAGGCTACAATGACTTGATCTGCGCCGAAGACCACAACGACTTAGCAGGCCTCTCTCAAATCAATGCCTTGCAGCAAAGAACATCACTAGGTAGGTGGTGGTAGTGGCTATGGTGTGGTGGCAATGCACAATGGCTAGGGTGTGGTGGTAGTGGGCAGTGACTATGGTGTGGTGGTTGTGGTGGCGGTGGCAGTGGCTATGGTGGCGGTGGACAGTGGCTGTCATGGCGGTGGCTATGGTGTCTGGGACCTTTTGGTTTAATTTAGTAATTTCTTTGTATTGTATTTTGTTGTAATTTGTAACTTGAATTTAATTCGNAGTGGCTATGGTGGCGGTGGACAATGGCTGTCATGGCGGTGGCTATGGTGTCTGAGACCTTTTGGTTTAATTTAGTAATTTCTTTGTATTGTATTTTGTTGTAATTTGTAACTTGAATTTAATTCGAATTTCAACCCAAAATCAGCCCGAATTTATCCTGAGTGCGCCCGAATTCAACTTAGGCTATACTCGAGTTGAATACCCTAGTTGAGGTTGAGTTCAAATTTGGATTTGAGTTGAAGATTATATACCTAAAATTAGACTAGAGTTGACCCCTTAAACTGTCAGAATTGCACCCTAGTAATAAAAAGTGATATTTTGGAGGGTTTAACTTACAAAACTTTCGAAATAGAAACAGATGAACAACAATTGAACAAGACAAACTTCACATGGATTCGCAACAAACAACAGCCGAAAGGCCTTTACCAACTATTGAAAAACTAAAGCACACAAATCCCAAATACCCACAGCAATGAAACCACATAGGAGAGACCATTTTCCCCACCCACTTGGATGTATCAATTTTCAGTTTTTAGTAATCTGTCGTTGGGAGCTGCTCATGAGTGCTTTGGTTAATGAAGAGAATTTCATAGACCAGGGCAGCAAGCCCGGCACCGACGAACGGGCCGAGCCAGTAGACCCACTGGCTGCCCCATGTCCAACTGACCACTGCAGGTCCAAAGGACACTGCAGGGTTCATGGATGCACCGGTAAAAGCGCCACCGGCTAAGATGTTGGCACCCACTATGAATCCAATTGCAAGGGGTGCTATGATCCCTATGTTGCCCTTTTTCGGATCTACAGCGGTCGCATACACGGTGTAAACCAATCCGAAAGTCATCACTATCTCAAAAACAAGTGCGTTCCATGAGGTCACACCAGCTGAAAGAGCAAATGCTCCTACTGCCTGCATCACATCCGTTAAATCAATAATCAAATTTGAGTATCTGAAACAATTTATGTATAAAAGTTATAGTTGTCTACGGTATCCAAAAAATAAAATTTGATACGGTACTGACATTTATTACATTTGTTGACATTTTTATTATATTACTTGGAACGGGTAGCTTACTTACTATCAAAATAGTGATAAAAATTCCATATATGTGGCAAATTAGTCACAAAAATGGTAAAAATAATTACCACAGCAGTAGTAAAAATACTTATAAAAATGATAAATTTTGTGATTGTAAAATGACCCATAAAATTATAAAAATACTCATTAAATTAGTAAATGTTTTAGGTACGGTACCATTAGTTTGATTATGGAGCTATTGAACTATGGGGAAACCCTATGCTCCCAACAAAATGTCCATGCATTATTATAGAGAAAGAATTATTGGTCATTTGTCATATACAATTGATATATGGTTTTTTATTGTTTAATTTGGGTTCTTTTCTCAACTGGTTTCTTAGTTTATATTGGAATGGTTTTTAGCTTGGTCCTTACCAGTCCACCGGTTGCAAAGTTAAGAAGCAAGCAAGCAACCACAGATCCAAGCAGCTGAGCAATCCAATACAAAACACTCCTGAGCAGTGTTATATGACCACCAACAAAGGCACCAAATGTGACTGCAGGGTTTACATGACCCCCAGAAATGTTAGCACCAACTGAAACTGCCACAAACAGTGCAAAGGCATGAGCTAGAGATGCTGCGATTAGGCCGGCAGGCGTCGTCGGTCCATTATCGGAAAGCTTGTCTGCAAAATAAACCATTCAAAATTTTTAGCTCCTACTCAGAACCCGTTAATTTGTGTGGATATTATTTTATACCAGTTTAATCGATACACATAATTAGCCGGTAATTATATGTATTTGATGTTTATGTTAAAATCATGCAAGTTAAGATAATATCATACTACGAAAATAAATTGTGCATATTTTTTCCACTAGTTGATTAGTATACTTACTAAAAGCCATGCCAGAACCAGAACCAGCGAAAACAAAAATAAGCATTGAAATGAACTCGGCAAGAGCAGCTTTGAGGGCGTCCGGCTGGCTGGCTTCGGCCGGGCTGCCGAGGGAGATTCTAGAAATCGGCATTTTTTTCCCCTCAAAATTGGATTTTAATTGAACTCTAAAAGCTCAAGAGAGGCTTATTAGCTGCTTATTTTCTTGCTTTTTCAGTGCTTCCTGTTCTAAGGTTAGTGACTGTTATTTATAGTGGGTCTAAATGTAAAGGTTGAGGAACCGGAATAGCCAGTTGCTCTCCGGTGACAGCTTGATAATAAGCAGCGTCATGTGAAGCCACTTGTCATTTTCTGTGAGGCGGGCCGTCGATTTTATGTGATGTTGCCACGTGGCATGAGGTCTACTGTGGACCGTTGCAATTGGAAGATGAAAAAGGTGGGAAATTTTGATTGCCGACCAAAAGTTTGAGATTGTGGGATCCACCAATGATTGTCTTGATCTTTATATTGACCGACCATTAGATTTATTTATCTGGTGTGATAGAGACCATCGTGGTTAGCAGGGCGGCACCACTTGAGCATACCCCCAGTCCACGTAAGGATCTGATNCACTATGAATCCAATTGCAAGGGGTGCTATGATCCCTATGTTGCCCTTTTTCGGATCTACAGCGGTCGCATACACGGTGTAAACCAATCCGAAAGTCATCACTATCTCAAAAACAAGTGCGTTCCATGAGGTCACACCAGCTGAAAGAGCAAATGCTCCTACTGCCTGCATCACATCCGTTAAATCAATAATCAAATTTGAGTATCTGAAACAATTTATGTATAAAAGTTATAGTTGTCTACGGTATCCAAAAAATAAAATTCGATACCGTACTGACATTTATTACATTTGTTGACATTTTTATTATATTACTTGGAACGGGTAGCTTACTTACTATCAAAATAGTGATAAAAATTCCATATATGTGGCAAATTAGTCACAAAAATGGTAAAAATAATTACCACAGCAGTAGTAAAAATACTTATAAAAATGATAAATTTTGTGATTGTAAAATGACCCATAAAATTATAAAAATACTCATTAAATTAGTAAATGTTTTAGGTACGGTACCATTAGTTTGATTATGGAGCTATTGAACTATGGGGAAACCCTATGCTCCCAACAAAATGTCCATGCATTATTATAGAGAAAGAATTATTGGTCATTTGTCATATACAATTGATATATGGTTTTTTATTGTTTAATTTGGGTTCTTTTCTCAACTGGTTTCTTAGTTTATATTGGAATGGTTTTTAGCTTGGTCCTTACCAGTCCACCGGTTGCAAAGTTAAGAAGCAAGCAAGCAACCACAGATCCAAGCAGCTGAGCAATCCAATACAAAACACTCCTGAGCAGTGTTATATGACCACCAACAAAGGCACCAAATGTGACTGCAGGGTTTACATGACCCCCAGAAATGTTAGCACCAACTGAAACTGCCACAAACAGTGCAAAGGCATGAGCTAGAGATGCTGCGATTAGGCCGGCAGGCGTCGTCGGTCCATTATCGGAAAGCTTGTCTGCAAAATAAACCATTCAAAATTTTTAGCTCCTACTCAGAACCCGTTAATTTGTGTGGATATTATTTTATACCAGTTTAATCGATACACATAATTAGCCGGTAATTATATGTATTTGATGTTTATGTTAAAATCATGCAAGTTAAGATAATATCATACTACGAAAATAAATTGTGCATATTTTTTCCACTAGTTGATTAGTATACTTACTAAAAGCCATGCCAGAACCAGAACCAGCGAAAACAAAAATAAGCATTGAAATGAACTCGGCAAGAGCAGCTTTGAGGGCGTCCGGCTGGCTGGCTTCGGCCGGGCTGCCGAGGGAGATTCTAGAAATCGGCATTTTTTTCCCCTCAAAATTGGATTTTAATTGAACTCTAAAAGCTCAAGAGAGGCTTATTAGCTGCTTATTTTCTTGCTTTTTCAGTGCTTCCTGTTCTAAGGTTAATGACTGTTATTTATAATGGGTCTAAATGTAACGGTTGAGGAACCGGAATAGCCAGTTGCTCTCCGGTGACAGCTTGATAATAAGCAGCGTCATGTGAAGCCACTTGTCCTTTTCTGTGAGGCGGGCCGTCGATTTTATGTGATGTTGCCACGTGGCATGAGGTATACTGTGGACCGTTGCAATTGGAAGATGAAAAAGGTGGGAAATTTTGATTGCCGANATGCATTATTATAGAGAAAGAATTATTGGTCATTTGTCATATACAATTGATATATGATTTTTTATTGTTTAATTTGGGTTCTTTTCTCAACTGGTTTCTTAGTTTATATTGGAATGGTTTTTAGCTTTGTCCTTACCAGTCCACCGGTTGCAAAGTTAAGAAGCAAGCAAGCAACCACAGATCCAAGCAANGGTTAGCAGGGCGGCACCACTTGAGCATACCCCCAGTCCACGTAAGGATCTGATCAAGACCTCTACATTTAGGGGAATCTCACTTAGTCACTTTCCGCCCCAAAAGTTTTAAGTTTTTTTATTTTTGTATCTTTAAAAATTAAATTTTTAAAATTACACTCTCAATACATTACAAATGTTTTAATGTGGCCCTTCCGTTAATTTATAAGGCTTATTTTGATGAATTTTTTAGGAGAGTTTGTATTGACTTCCCCAAACCTAAATCCATCTTTACAAAAATGAGATTCAATATTGAATCCAATTAATATTCATGTTTAGTATGCAACATATACACATATAAGACCTACAGATATATCATAATTATTAACACCTATTTATCATGTAAATAACTATTTTACCTTTGGTCAATTCAATTTATACCCGAGAAATACTATGTATTCCAAATCTCCAATTTAAATTTTCATCCCAAATGAAGGGAGACCGTTGGATGAGTGGGTCCTATCAACTTTTTTAAATTGGATCCACTGATCTGAGGGTCTCCCTTGATTTGGAATGAAAATTTGGATTGAAAATTTGGGATACATAGCATTACTCTTTATACTCATGTTAAGTGGTACAATTATCTTTTGCATCCTTAACTCCTTAACCAATCATCCCAAACCCACCATTTTCCTTAGGTTTGACGAAATCCATGAATATGGTTTTAATATTCGGGTCAACTATGGGCCGGGTTTAAAAATTCGAGATTAAATTTTCAATCAAAATATGGGGTTTGGGGGTCCTTTGGATTATTTTTCTCAAACCCATCTTGCCAAACCCCCCATACCCCTTACCAACTATTGTTTATTCTGTGAAAACCTGCCTTTTGACAGAATGAGTAACAAAAACCAATAGAAGAATTACATTATAATATTTTTAATATATTAAGTGTGCAATGTGAAAATTTTAATTTTTGAGAATATAAAATATTTTTTTAAAAATCTTTCATGGTTGAAAGTGTAAGTGATAATATGAACAAAAAAGGTTTAAGGCCATGATGATATCATGTGGGCGGTTTTATTATATGGACCATGGAAATGTGGGACCAACTAATGGTAATTGGCATTGGTTCAAACACATATTTTGAACAAAATGGCCACGATTTCTTGAATACACAAATGAAAATCCAACTTAAAATCTCAAAATAATGGACAAGAAGGAGACTTTGAAATTGTCTAAACAATCTAAGATGCTTTAGTAGATTCATTAATTACCAAGCCTATAGATAAATCGACCTTTTTATTATTATTTTAAGATTGACTAGGATAGAGAGTCATTATATTTTATTTTTACTAAATAAATAGAGTTCGAGCTTAAATGTAAAGATTGCTAAACAAGCAAGCCAAAAATGACCAATGATTTGTTTGACTCATTTGGTACATGAAAATATATACAAAATATGTATAAGAACTCCACTTTTGCAACTATTTTTACTTCTTTTTTTTTTCTTCAGAAAGTACTATTTCTACTTTTACCACAAATAAAACTATAACGTAATCGTAAAGAGATGTATTCACCGGTAAGAAAATGAAAAAATGAGAACAATAATTGGTTTGACGATGAAATAAGATCCCAAGTCGAGAATATTGATTCGATTAACGATGAAAAGAGATTTCTAGATTTAATTCTCCGCCTTTATTGAGCAAATGCATTTCCATACCTAATCGGATTTTTTTTTTAAAACAGCACACCTAATAATAAGAAAAAGCCCAAATGATGGGTTGGAATTAATAGAATATTTAGTAGGTAGTCTGGGAGATAGTGGACTTAGTGCCTCTCCACCTAAATTAATCAAATGCGTGTAATATTTAATGGAGGCATAGAACTATCTCCCCAAAATAAATTTCAATATTTATATTTATTAAATATAGATTTATGATATACTAAGCTTTGAATAATGTAAATTGGAACTCCTATTAATTTTTTCTGGGAATATAATTGATTAAGGGCCTTTGTTTAAGAAACATATCTTTCTCTCTCACCATTTTTCTTATATTATCTGTATAATAATTTAATTTGGGCGGCTTTCATGATTGGTTCGTCCAACAAATAGATCTGGACAAGATGAACTCTGTCCTTTTCTTTTTCACATTAGTACTCTGCTTCTACAACTTTTAGACTTGTCTACGGTACCCACCACAGAATTTCGGTATTATATCGTATTTTATATATTTATAGGTGTTTTATTATTATTATTATAGTATTGATAAAAATAATAAAAATAATTATCATAATAGTGATAAACACTCACAACAATGAGAAAAACACCTATAATTGTAGTAAAAATACTCACAAATACAATAAATCACATATAAAAGTGATAAATTTTTTGATTGTAAAATGATTTTTTTTTATCAAAATGATTGTAAAATGATTCACAAAAATTATAAAAAAAAATTTATTAAAATAATAAAATTTAAAGGTATGGTACCAAAATTTTTTATTCGCTACCTTAGTGAATTCCACAACTTTTAGAAAAGAACATATAGCTACATCTAGAACTATGGATCCGCCGGATCATTATCTAATTCCTCTGATCTATCCAATTTTGGTAAGTGACTAATCACCTAGATAGGAGTATCCGATGATCTCTAGTGGTAGTGTTTTGATTCTTATCTAATGGCTTGTTTGGTAGGAGTGAAAATCTGATAGATGAAAAATTATGGATGAAAAATAGAATGAAAAATGTAAATTTTCTTTATTTGATTAGAAAAGAAAGATGAAAAGAAAGGTAAAATTGATGGAAAAGCAATCCATGTGGCCCACTATTTTTGATCCCTTCCTTTTCGGTAAGGGTGTAATTTGGGCGAACTAACCCGATTTCAACCCAAGTTCAATCTAAAAAAATTAAGGTTTGGGTTAAAATTTTTAATATTAAGGTTAGGCTTGAGTCAAAAAATTTCAACCCAAATTCAATTTGAACTGTCCTCGAGTTGAGACATCGGGTTCACGGGTTAAACCCAAATATTAAAATCAAGCTCAACCAGATTTAATAATCGGGTTCAACCCGAATTAATAACTATATAAATACAATTTTATCCTTAGGGTTAATTTGAAGTCTGCACNATTTTTAGGAGAGTTTGTATTGACTTCCCCAAACCTAAATCCATCTTTACAAAAATGAGATTCAATATTGAATCCAATTAATATTCATGTTTAGTATGCAACATATACACATATAAGACCTACAGATATATCATAATTATTAACACCTATTTATCATGTAAATAACTATTTTACCTTTGGTCAATTCAATTTATACCCGAGAAATACTATGTATTCCAAATCTCCAATTTAAATTTTCATCCCAAATGAAGGGAGACCGTTGGATGAGTGGGTCCTATCAACTTTTTTAAATTGGATCCACTGATCTGAGGGTCTCCCTTGATTTGGAATGAAAATTTGGATTGAAAATTTGGGATACATAGCATTACTCTTTATACTCATGTTAAGTGGTACAATTATCTTTTGCATCCTTAACTCCTTAACCAATCATCCCAAACCCACCATTTTCCTTAGGTTTGACGAAATCCATGAATATGGTTTTAATATTCGGGTCAACTATGGGNATCATCCCAAACCCACCATTTTCCTTAGGTTTGACGAAATCCATGAATATGGTTTTAATATTCGGGTCAACTATGGGCCGGGTTTAAAAATTCGAGATTAAATTTTCAATCAAAATATGGGGTTTGGGGGTCCTTTGGATTATTTTTCTCAAACCCATCTTGCCAAACCCCCCATANGGGTTTAAAAATTCGAGATTAAATTTTCAATCAAAATATGGGGTTTGGGGGTCCTTTGGATTATTTTTCTCAAACCCATCTTGCCAAACCCCCCATACCCCTTACCAACTATTGTTTATTCTGTGAAAACCTGCCTTTTGACAGAATGAGTAACAAAAACCAATAGAAGAATTACATTATAATATTTTTAATATATTAAGTGTGCAATGTGAAAATTTTAATTTTTGAGAATATAAAATATTTTTTAAAAAATCTTTCATGGTTGAAAGTGTAAGTGATAATATGAACAAAAAAGGTTTAAGGCCATGATGATATCATGTGGGCGGTTTTATTATATGGACCATGGAAATGTGGGACCAACTAATGGTAATTGGCATTGGTTCAAACACATATTTTGAACAAAATGGCCACGATTTCTTGAATACACAAATGAAAATCCAACTTAAAATCTCAAAATAATGGACAAGAAGGAGACTTTGAAATTGTCTAAACAATCTAAGATGCTTTAGTAGATTCATTAATTACCAAGACTATATATAAATCGACCTTTTTTTGAANGACTTTGAAATTGTCTAAACAATCTAAGATGCTTTAGTAGATTCATTAATTACCAAGCCTATAGATAAATCGACCTTTTTATTATTATTTTAAGATTGACTAGGATAGAGAGTCATTATATTTTATTTTTACTAAATAAATAGAGTTCGAGCTTAAATGTAAAGATTGCTAAACAAGCAAGCCAAAAATGACCAATGATTTGTTTGACTCATTTGGTACATGAAAATATATACAAAATATGTATAAGAACTCCACTTTTGCAACTATTTTTACTTCTTTTTTTTTTCTTCAGAAAGTACTATTTCTACTTTTACCACAAATAAAACTATAACGTAATCGTAAAGAGATGTATTCACCGGTAAGAAAATGAAAAAATGAGAACAATAATTGGTTTGACGATGAAATAAGATCCCAAGTCGAGAATATTGATTCGATTAACGATGAAAAGAGATTTCTAGATTTAATTCTCCGCCTTTATTGAGCAAATGCATTTCCATACCTAATCGGATTTTTTTTTTAAAACAGCACACCTAATAATAAGAAAAAGCCCAAATGATGGGTTGGAATTAATAGAATATTTAGTAGGTAGTCTGGGAGATAGTGGACTTAGTGCCTCTCCACCTAAATTAATCAAATGCGTGTAATATTTAATGGAGGCATAGAACTATCTCCCCAAAATAAATTTCAATATTTATATTTATTAAATATAGATTTATGATATACTAAGCTTTGAATAATGTAAATTGGAACTCCTATTAATTTTTTCTGGGAATATAATTGATTAAGGGCCTTTGTTTAAGAAACATATCTTTCTCTCTCACCATTTTTCTTATATTATCTGTATAATAATTTAATTTGGGCGGCTTTCATGATTGGTTCGTCCAACAAATAGATCTGGACAAGATGAACTCTGTCCTTTTCTTTTTCACATTAGTACTCTGCTTCTACAACTTTTAGACTTGTCTACGGTACCCACCACAGAATTTCGGTATTATATCGTATTTTATATATTTATAGGTGTTTTATTATTATTATTATAGTATTGATAAAAATGATAAAAATAATTATCATAATAGTGATAAACACTCACAACAATAAGAAAAACACCTATAATTGTAGTAAAAATACTCACAAATACAATAAATCACATATAAAAGTGATAAATTTTTTGATTGTAAAATGATTTTTTTTTATCAAAATGATTGTAAAATGATTCACAAAAATTATAAAAAAAAATTTATTAAAATAATAAAATTTAGAGGTATGGTACCAAAAATTTTTATTCGCTACCTTAGTGAATTCCACAACTTTTAGAAAAGAACATATAGCTACATCTAGAACTATGGATCCGCCGAATCATTATCTAATTCCTCTGATCTATCCAATTTTGGTAAGTGACTAATCACCTAGATAGGAGTATCCGATGATCTCTAGTGGTAGTGTTTTGATTCTTATCTAATGGCTTGTTTGGTAGGAGTGAAAATCTGATAGATGAAAAATTATGGATGAAAAATAGAATGAAAAATGTAAATTTTCTTTATTTGATTAGAAAAGAAAGATGAAAAGAAAGGAAAAATTGATGGAAAAGCAATCCATGTGGCCCACTATTTTTGATCCCTTCCTTTTCGGTAAGGGTGTAATTTGGGCGAACTAACTCGATTTCAACCCAAGTTCAATCTAAAAAAATTAAGGTTTGGGTTAAAATTTTTAATATTAGGGTTAGACTTGAGTCAAAAAATTTCAACCCAAATTCAATTTGAACTGTCCTCGAGTTGAGACATCGGGTTCACGGGTTGAACCCAAATATTAAAATCAAGCTCAACTAGATTTAATAATCGGGTTCAACCCANATTAAAATCAAGCTCAACCAGATTTAATAATCGGGTTCAACCCGAATTAATAACTATATAAATACAATTTTATCCTTAGGGTTAATTTGAAGTCTGCACCTCCCTCAGGACTCTCACTCAGTCTCATTCTCACTCTCCCTCTCAGATCCTTCTCTCTTGTGCCTCATTCCTCTCTCAGCCTCCTTCATCTTCACCTCCCTTTTTCAGCCTCCTTCGTCTTCATCAGAGTCTCAGCCCTCTCTCAATCTCCTTCGTCTTTGCCTCCGTCTCTTAGCTTCATTCGTCTTCGTCATCTAGTGGCTTGCATCTCAGATCTGGTGGAGATTTGGTGGTTAGATCTAGTGACTATGACGCTGAAGACTACAACGATGGTCAGATCTGGTGGCTGTGTGGGAAATGTCCATGGTATGGTGGCTATGTAGGCAACGACTTGGTGGCTATGGTGGCGATGGGCACTGGTTGTTGTGGTAGTGGTGGTGGTTATAGGCAGTGGTTGTGGTGACAGTGACTATGGGTAGTGGTTGTGGTGCCAATGATGTGGTTATGGTATTTTGGATTTTTTGGTTTAATTTCTTTGTGTTTATTTGATTTGTAACCAAAGTTAAAAAACTCGAATTCAATTCAGATTTGCCTGAATTTAACTTGGGCAGTAATCAGGTTGAATACCTCGGGTTGAAGTCGGGCTCGGGCTAAAGATTCTATATGTAGGGTTGGGCTAGGGTTGACCCTTCAGCCCGCCCAACCCGTCTNATTTGTAACCAAAGTTAAAAAACTCGAATTCAATTCAGATTTGCCTGAATTTAACTTAGGCAGTAATCAGGTTGAATACCTCGGGTTGAAGTCGGGCTCGGGCTAAAGATTCTATATGTAGGGTTGGGCTAGGGTTAACCCTTCAGCCCGCTCAACCCGTCCNTCGGGCTCGGGCTAAAGATTCTATATGTAGGGTTGGGCTAGGGTTGACCCTTCAGCCCGCCCAACCCGTCTGAGTTGCACCCCTAGTTTTTGAACAAAAAATGACAATAATGCCTTGGTCAAGATGGGTCGTATAACTTTTATGTAATGGTTAATTAACATGCAACCCTTTGAAGTTCATGTTTAAGTCAATAGATTATTTATATTCTATTAAGGATATTTTTGATATTATTTTAGCAATAATATTCTTCTTGTTTTTCATATCAAATAAAATATTAACAAATTTATTTCTCATACTTTTTCAACCTTCTTACCAAACACAAAAGATGAAACCCTCTTTTTTTTTTTTTGTACTTTATGGAGGGAAAACTTATCCCTCCTATTTTTCTATCCCTTCGACCAAACGGACCATAAATATATTTTTAAAAAAATGTCATGCTTATCAAATATTTATTAAATTTGGTATTTAAATCAGTGCGAGTGATTAAATTAGTAGGGTTCACTAACTTTTATCAAACATTCCATGCATGTGATTTTAACACATTATTGGGGATCCAACATTTAATAAACAAATTTGAGAAGCATAATTATATCCTATTCGATACACATGTTTTAAGACAAATTATGCACAAAATATATCCGATACATATGATTTATGGAAATTTAAGCATACAGAAAATAACGTGTGCATAAAATTTTANATATCCGATACATATGATTTATGGAAATTTAAGCATACAGAAAATAACGTGTGCATATAATTTNGCACAAAATATATCCGATACATATGATTTATGGAAATTTAAGCATACAGAAAATAACGTGTGCATAAAATTTTATTTTTTTTATCCTACAGTGCCTTGTTGATTTGGCTATCATGTGAAAAACACTTTATATTCAAACTTTAAAAAGTTATCAAATATAGTAAATTGACCATCTTCTCATGGTCTTCCGTTTGGAATGCACCCAATCTGAGTTGGATCCACCCTTTCCATTAACCTCCATGTGTTTTTCCAATGTCTTCAATTTTCTTTTTTAATTTGTTCATGCCAGTGTGTTTGTTTGTCTATGTATGTGCACCGCATGAAACCATACTGACATGAATATATAGCTGCATCTGAGTTTGTGAATGACAATATATACGTAGATTTAGATCTTTTGTATTACAGATTTTGTCAATTTTAATCACGTTTAACTCGGTAGGCTAGCGATTCTGATCAAATTTATGGTGGGCCTCTCATTTAAATGCATGGGGCATGCACACACACACACACACACACACACAAAAAGAGATACTTACTGATGAATCATGATGGTATTAGGACCATCACTTTTCTAAAAGAGTTAGGCCCCTGGAGTAATGTCTTATTGAAGAAGCATGCTTTCAATTATATATTTAGGGGACCAATATCTGAACTATTGGTGGTCCAAAGATTGTGATAGACCAAACCACACTAGCCAGGTTGAGTGCTTTGTGCAAGGCCCACATTAGGCCCAAGTTTTGAAGCAACTGCTAACTTTGGAGTTGGGAGTTGGCTCCTGATTAAGTTCGACGTTGGTGGCTTAGCTCACCCTTCCTCCCCGGCCCCATTGTCAGACAGACTCATCCCACCATCACTGTCATAGTCACAGATGATTCAAGTTTTCGACCTATATCCTATTTGCATTGATTTCAAATATTTTGTCTTTGCATAGATTCGAACTCCTAACCTTTTGGTCTGGTTTTGGAGTTTTGATAAGTCAGACTAACTTGTGGTGGTTAACAACACTTTTGACTCAAAGTTTTGCCCTACACCACATTAGCGGAGCTACATGAGAAACAGGGCCCGGGCTCGTTCTGAATTTTTTTTAAAAGAAATATTACTTATGTATATTTTAAATAATTATAAATATATTTAAGTGTTCACTCTATTTTTTTTATTCTATCAATGAGTAATAGTTTGATTAGTTATATAAAAAAGACTATAGTGTCTTTTATGCAATTAGTCTCATTTATTATGACAGGTTGTAATTAATCTCTTTTTTTTTATTTGTATACAATATATTTATCGATGTTTGAATTTTTAAATATCAAATACAATGCAATAAATTTAAATATACTATTTTATTTTTATTAATTTTTTTTGACACACACGTAACACAACCTCTTAAAAGAATAAGTGTCAAGTGGGACATTTAAACTCAACTCACACACTTAACGCTATCTGATGTGGGATAGTCTACTCTCCCAACACCTAGGCATAATTACCATAACCGTAAGGCTTCTAACCCAAACATTGGAATTCCAGCCCAACACCAAACGTTCTGTATACAAGGCCCTAAAGGGCTTTGTTGGTTCTTTTGTGACACACTTAGTACAACCTCGTAAAAGAGGAAGTGCACACCCTAGACGTTATTAGTTTCACAGAGTTTGATTGGAATAGACTCGAAGTCGTACACATGGTTTGAACCAAATTAGGGGCAACAAGTTTTGACCGGCAAAATTGTACTGCACAAATTTTTTATTGAATTTTGTATTTGAAAGTGATGTATTGCATTAAATATTTGGTGGTGTTAATAGAATCCATTAATTTGATCACATGCATTGATTTGACATACAAAATTTAAATAATAATTTGATCAACATAGCATTGCTCATTTTTGACACAACACAAAAAACCGACTAAAAATCGACAAGAAATTAACGGGTTAAGATTTGTGATTTCTCAACACAAACCCGTATATGACACAACCTATAAATTTAAATAATAAATGACTTGGATTACTGTCAAATACGAATAATGAAAAATTAACAGGATTAACAAGTTTGAATAATATTATAAGTGTAAAATGTCACTTTTTTATTATATTTTATCAAGTAATAACCTAATTCTTGTACAAAAAAATTATTTTTACTAATTTTTATTATCATATTTATTAAGTTAACTTGTAATTTATAGAAAAAGTTTGAGTATATGTTTGATTAAGGGATAATGAAGTTTTAGACACTAAATTTTTTATTCATGGATTATATAGTTTAACACGAACACGACACATATATAAATAGGCTAACACAATATGACAAGATTAATTAAACAAATTATATTAAGATTGATTAGCGTTCGATATGAAACCAAAATAACACGACACAATTGTCGTACCTAGACCGGATGAAATAAAAGTCATAAAACCCACCACCTTCGAAGAAACTGGCGGTGGCGGTGGCGGTGGGATAGGGTTTTCGATTGTGTGGTGTTTGTGACTTTAGAGCGGTGATCGTACAAGATAAGGTTTAGGTAAGTTTAACATATTTTACTCTCATAATTAGTTTGATTTTGAAATTACCCTCTCTCATAATTAGTTTGATTTTGAAATTACCATGCTGGTCTAGATTCCATATAAAATGGGGAGAGTTTATGGTACCGCCTAGAGAAAAAGCAGTATCGTACCATTAAAAATGTGTGGGTGTCAATTTTTTATTATTAAATATTATTTAAATGTGTGACTATGAATTTTTTGTCATTAAATACCTCTCATCTAGAGGTATTTAATTACAAGTAATAAAGGTAAAAGTACCACCTCTAGATGAGAGGTGAGTTTACAATTTTTTGAAGTGAGTTTACAGGCCTTTAAAATAATGTTATTACATTTATACGCAAAATTATTACGTAATGTTTAATGACAAAAAATTTATAGTCACACATTTGAGTAATATTTAATGACAAAAAATTGACAGTCACACATTTTTGATTATACGGTACCACTTTTTTCTTAGGTGGTACGATAGACTCTCCCTATAAAATGAATCAGGTAGGCAGCTGGTTAATTTATGGGCATATTGAATAGTTGTAAGTAGAATTATCATCCTAGTTTTTTTTAGTTTAATGGTCAGAGTTGTTCAAGTTAATTTATATGTACCTCAATTAATTTTTTTTGGTTTGATTAAAGACAAGTCATTCACGTCAAAATTAAAATATTTGAATATTTATGAAAAATAAATCTTTCAGAATATGGTGATATAGTGTTTTCCATTGCATGGGTGGTGATTGTGACTGTGGAGTGGTGATGGTTCAAGATAAGATTTAGGTAAGTTTAACATGTTTGACAATCAAATCCAAGCCATGATAACTCTCATAATTAGTTTGATTGAAATTACCCCGCTAGTCTAGATTCCTTATAACATTAATCAGGGACACAGCTCGATAATTTTTGGGCAGATTGGATGGTTGTAAATAGAATTATTTTTTTGAATTTTTTTTTAGTTTAACAGTCGGAAGTGTTCAAATTAATTTATACGTACCTCAAATAATCTCCTATCCAATACAGTTAAAGACAGATCATCTTCGTCGAAATTAGGATATTCATGAGGAATAAATCATTTATGGCCTATAATTCACGTCGNTTGATTAAGGGATAATGAAGTTTTAGACACTAAATTTTTTATTCATGGATTATATAATTTAACACGAACACGACACATATATAAATAGGCCAATACAATATGACAAGATTAATTAAACAAATTATATTAAGATTGATTAGCGTTCGATATGAAACCAAAATAACACGACACACGACACAATTGTCGTTCCCAGACCGGATGAAATAAAAGTCATAAAACCCACCACCTTCGAAGAAACTGGCGGTGGCGGTGGGATAGGGTTTTCGATTGTGTGGTGTTTGTGACTTTAGAGCGGTGATCGTACAAGATAAGGTTTAGGTAAGTTTAACATATTTTACTCTCATAATTAGTTTGATTTTGAAATTACCCTCTCTCATAATTAGTTTGATTTTGAAATTACCATGCTGGTCTAGATTCCATATAAAATGGGGAGAGTTTATGGTACCGTCTAGAGAAAAAGCAGTATCGTACCATTAAAAATGTGTGGGTGTCAATTTTTTATTATTAAATATTATTTAAATGTGTGACTGTGAATTTTTTGTCATTAAATACCTCTCATCTAGAGGTATTTAATTACAAGTACTAAAAGTAAAAGTATCACCTCTAGATGGGAGGTGAGTTTACAATTTTTTGAAGTGAGTTTACAAGCCTTTAAAATAATGTTATTACATTTATACGCAAAATTATTACGTAATGTTTAATGACAAAAAATTTATAATCACACATTTAAGTAATATTTAATAACAAAAAATTGACAGTCACACATTTTTTATTATACGGTACCACTTTTTTCTTAGGTGGTACGATAGACTCTCCCTATAAAATGAATCAGGTAGGCAGCTGGTTAATTTATGGGCATATTGGATAGTTGTAAGTAGAATTATCATCCTAGTTTTTTTTAGTTTAATGGTCAGAGTTGTTCAAGTTAATTTATATGTATCTCAATTAATTTTTTTTGGTTTGATTAAAGACAAGTCATTCACGTCAAAATTAAAATATTTGAATATTTATGAAAAATAAATCTTTCAGAATATATAGTGTTTTCCATTGCCTGGGTGGTGATTGTGACTGTGGAGTGGTGATGGTTCAAGATAAGATTTAGGTAAGTTTAACATGTTTGACAATCAAATCCAAGCCATGATAACTCTCATAATTAGTTTGATTGAAATTACCCTGCTAGTCTAGATTCCTTATAACATTAAATCAGGGACACAGCTCGATAATTTTTGGGCAGATTGGATGGTTGTAAATAGAATTATTTTTTTTGAATTTTTTTTTAGTTTAACAGTCGGAAGTGTTCAAATTAATTTATACGTACCTCAAATAATCTCCTATCCAATCCAGTTAAAGACAGATCATTTTCATCGAAATTAGGATATTCATGAGGAATAAATCATTTATGGCCTATAATTCACGTCGAAATTAGATGTCTAAATTTATAACTCGTCTTTGTTTTCACTTGAACTTCCGCTTGAATTTTCATCCCTAATTGCTCCGACCACCCAAATTAACTCGTGGTGGTTAATAGCATGCTGAGTCAAAAACCAGCTTAAATCCCAGACGCACACTAAAGAATACTTCAAGCCGTATACATGGTTTGGGCTTGCTAAATTTAAGGCCATAAAACCCAACACCATCAAAGACTTGTGCCAACCCCAAGTTAAGCTCAGTTCGAATTAATAAGAAACTCCAAGATTTTTCCACCATCAAGCCCAGCCCAATTGCAATCATGTAGATCTACGAGTCCCTCTACTAAATTGGGCTGATTTATCAATAGTATTCTACCAGTTGAAGCAACAACAAAGAACTGTATACTTCTTCAGGTGTTTGTATTGAAGTGTTCCTCACAATTTCTCATTCCTTCTCCTTCAACTTATTAGGACTCATTTTGTCGGCTATTACATGTGTGAAAATTTCACATCGAATAAAAAAAATAAATAAAAGTATGTCAATATATAATAAATTGGTTCATCACCTATACGCTTAAGCTTTTAAGTGGGGTGTGAGTTCCAGACATTGTATATTGGGTATTGGATTAAGGAATTCTCCTGTTTCTCAATAAATGGTATCAGAGCTGATAGTTGACGATCTTGAGTAAACTCTAGAAAAACTGATATAGCGTATCGATATTGATGATGACTCTTAAGAAAAGTGATGTACTCTTTATATTGATGTCATGAAAATACAACTCAAAAAAAAAATAGTATGCGGACCTGGGCACAAGAGACCTTGACAGAGTGGCAATACAGTGATGCATAAAGAGTGATAAAAACCTAGTACTTTGAAACGTGGAGAGTTGTAGATCAAACTCAAGGGAGAGCAAAGTCCAATATGATTCACACATCAAGGAAAAATTGTTGGGTCTTACATATGTGAGAATCTCATATCGGATAACAAAAAAAGTAAAAGTGTCTTAATATACAATAGATAAGCTCACCATCTATAGACTTAAACTTTTTGGTAGATATAGATTCCAGACATTTTATATTCGGCCTTAGGTCAATGGGCTCCCCAGTCTCCCATCACACTTACCCTTTGAAAAATGTATTCTCAACAAATAAACGCTATAATTATATTCCTTCATGAACCATATTATTTTAGCACGCAACATTTCTAGTATCTCTCCTCATGCTATTATTTATTTTCTCCATTAAAGGGAAAATTAGATGCTTTAGTAATTTTTTGGCTAATGGTGAAATGATAAAAGAAAAGGATATAACAATCAATTAATAGAATCACAGACACTTGGTGCTCGTACTTGTCAGCATAGTAAAGGCACATATATCTATCATCAGTCTTAAAGCTAATAAGTATATTACACGTTTGTATTGCCATTGTCTAACTAAAATTTCACCGACAGAATTAAATAGGGATTGGTCCCTTTACCTGTGTTATTGTCTTAGCACTGTTGTTATAACCATTGATGCTTCCTTTTGATTGACAAAGAAGAAAAAGTTTTCGAAAACCCTAAAATCTAAGAGTTAGGGTAGGCGTAGAGGTCTTTTAGGATGGTTCGAGTCTTCATTTTCTTCAATAAAGTATCGAGAAATCATCTTAATCACACGCTCCTTAATCTTCATGCAGAAGAGAGTGGGAATTTGGCTAATTAGTAACCAACTTTGTCTTTCAACAAAGCACACATTAAATGATTGTTGTAGTTGCTATGATTTTGTTGAAAGAATTATGATTTGACTTTACTGACTGGAAATTAAAACCCTTTTTGATCATTCGAGGACTTTTCTCACTTCATTGCCATTGTTAGGTGCTCTCCTTTGTACAGTAGTTCATGTGGGGCACATAGAAATGTACTCCCTTTGGCCTTTGATCAGGGGTGACAATCGTGTTAGGCCATGTCATATTTGTATAGAGAACTAATTAATTCTAATCTAATCCGTTTAACTAATCGTGTCATGTCGTGTCGTATTGACCTATTAATTTTTGTGTCAATTTTGAACCATATTTTCGTGTTGTGTCAAAAATTGTCTTGCCACCCCTACCTTTGACAATGTCACTCACCCTCCTAAATCTAATCTTATCTTATTGGCTGGTTGGTTGGTTTAGGCAAAAAAGAAGACTGTTTTCAAATAAAAGCCATTCTTTGACCACACTTATGTTTCCTTTTCTCTTTGCCGCCACACACCTACTCATACACCAAACTCCCCTCTATACCATCAATGTTTGATAAGGACCCTCTTGTAGTTAAGTGTCTTTACACTAGCAGTGGCTCTCTTGAAGCCTTTATAATCCATTTTCAACTGTATATGTTACTTCTTACTTGGAAAAAATAAATCATTCTTTTAGGTGGCTGGTCACTGAAGCCTGTTGTAGCTAAAGAGTAGCTTTTTAGCAGTCAAACCAAACATCAACCATCTTTTATAGCAGTCAAGTATAGGTTGAAAATTTTCAGCAAGTTGATAGGGTTATGGACCAAGAGTAAGATTGGAGAATCCTATGACTCAAACTTACCATTGTATGTTTACATTTTGGCGGACAGTTTTGACTCATGATCATTGTAAGTGACAAAGGAAATTACGTAAAAAAAACTTGTTGCTATTACTACTTGTAGCCTGTAGGCTCCGTTTGGTACATGTATCAGAAGCGTAAAGATTTAGGGAATGAAGAATTTCTTGTTAGCGTGCATGATAGTGAACTATTAACAAACACAATAATAAACAATAATTAAAACAGAGAATACATAAATTTACATGATTCTGTCGAATTATGCGTACTCCTAACATAGTATTGTGGGGGCTATACCCCCCCTCTCCCCTTCTCCGGTGCCTAACTTAAAATTCGACCATCAAAAAAGGTTGTCTTTGATTATTGTTTTATTTTTACTCACAAAGTCACTTGTTCTTTTGTAAGTCTATTGAAATAAATTATCATAAGAATAAGTTTTTATTATTCCTCGAATGCTTTTCANCCCCTCTCCCCTTCTCCCGTGCCTAACTTAAAATTCGACCATCAAAAAAGGTTGTCTTTGATTATTGTTTTATTNCTCTCCCCTTCTCCGGTGCCTAACTTAAAATTCGACCATCAAAAAAGGTTGTCTTTGATTATTGTTTTATTTTTACTCACAAAGTCACTTGTTCTTTTGTAAGTCTATTGAAATAAATTATCATAAGAATAAGTTTTTATTATTCCTCGAATGCTTTTCATAATACCACGGATGTTAAAGTTATTTCAAATACTCATTCTTAACGTCCATACAAAATTTTCTAAATTAGATTCATGCCATGAAAATAATGAGCCATTAGGACATAGTCAACTGCCCTAAGAGGACCGACTGGTCGCATATGCTATTGCAATCAAGTCAACCTTCTTGTTCCATGACATGAAGATGCCCAAGGTTAAGGTACAGAGAAGTAAACAAGAACATGACTGACTATACATAAAGCCTTGTGCAAGTGCAAGTAAAGGGACAGCTTTTGTTGAATGGATTTTTAACCTTCCCAAGCATCGAGGCAAGAGTACGTCTACTTTTAGTAAACACCGATAAACACTGCATAAAGATATGAGCCACAAGTGTCTCGGGTTGTGCGATAAACTAAATTTATAATTCTTTTTTTTCCCTCCCGCTCTTTTTTCTCTCTTTTCCCCTCTTCCACTCTATTAATAGGGAAGTTAAAGAATTATAGAATGATATAGGGGTTAACTATAAACTTTTGTTTAAAAATTTAGATGAGTCGTAGTCAGTTAGTGAGAGAGTGAATGAGTGATTTTGTAGGGTAAGTGTTACTTCTGCATTAGAATATGCTTTGTTTTTCAAAATAAATCAAAATTTTAAAAATTGAAGAAATAAGAAGGAAATACTATAAGGACAAAAATTTGCACAATCACTAAAATGTTAAAGGTACGTCCCTGGTCTTCAATATCATCTCGTCCATGAGCTGCAAAATCGAAGAGAGATTAGAGGAACCTCCGACATTGTGTCAGGGAAGGCCCTTCCGATACCTAAGTCAGTATTGCAATCAATACATTAATAGACTAGTGTNGGAATACTATGAGGACAAAAATTTGCACAATCACTAAAATATTAAAGGTACGTCCCTGGTCTTCAATATCATCTCGTCCATGAGCTGCAAAATCGAAGAGAGATTAGAGGAACCTCCGACATTGTGTCAGGGAAGGCCCTTCCGATACCTAAGTCAGTATTGCAATCAATACATTAATAGACTAGTGTATAAAGCTACAAAAATGATAAAAAAATGTGTGTGTGGAGTATAGAGTTGAGGTGCTCAATACTTGAGGTCTTCCTTACATTTGGGTTTTACCCATCTTTATAGAGAAAATGGAGAGCTATTTATTGTTGAAAGGTCATGCTCCGTGGATTGATATATTCTTGAAATATGTGTCTTACATTGCAGGTCTCAAAAATTGTGTTTGACCCCAATTTGTCAATCAACAAAACTAACAAGTTTTGTATTGTCTTGAAAAAANTTACCCATCTTTATAGAGAAAATGGAGAGCTACTTATTGTTGAAAGGTCATGCTCTGTGGATTGATATATTCTTGAAATATGTGTCTTACATTGAAGGTCTCAAAAATTGTGCTTGACCCCAATTTGTCAATCAACAAAACTAACAAGTTTTGTATTGTCTTGAAAAAATAAATCATAGATCTTTTTATGATACACTCATGTAATGTGGAGCCCTCCCCATTGATGCAAAATATGGTCCATCAAATACTTCTATAGTCATGAAGAAATTGTCCGGAATAGTCTTAGAACATGAATGCCTTGTGATGGTTAACGAACCCTAAATTTATATTGGCCATTAGCAGAATTGCCAAGTAGTTCGAATGAAAAGATTTTAGAGATTATATTCNTGTGGAGCCCTCCCCATTGATGCAAAATATGGTCCATCAAATACTTCTATAGTCATGAAGAAATTGTCTGGAATAGTCTTAGAACATGAATGCCTTGTGATGGTTAACAAACCCTAAATTTATATAGGCCATTAGCAGAATTGCCAAGTAGTTCGAATGAAAAGATTTTAGAGATTATATTCTTGACATGAGTTCGTCAATTTCTATTGCAAGAGATTGTTGATTTTGTCCATTGTGTATACATCTAAAAAACGAATGATTATGTCATTTTATTTTTATGTTACAAAATATATCATACAAAATTATCAAGATAGTTCAAATAACAAAGTTTCGGTGATTAANTGCATCTAAAAAACGAATGATTATGTCGTTTTATTTTTACGTTACAAAATATATCATACAAAATTATCAAGATAGTTCAAATAACAAAGTTTCGGTGATTAATATTTTAAGATTGAAGTTCGGGTTTTGCAATGTCAACTTTGGTTGATCGCTAACACGCGATTTCATATATTCGAATTTGTATAACAACCACAAATTTGACAAATAAGTGAATAAATTGATTTTTGGTTATAAAAAAACTATTTTTAGATCCAAGTTCTTTGATCCATCGAAGAACTCTAAAAGTCCATAGCCATGACCATATGTTCCCTAATATTCCACTGCCGTTTAGAGACCGGTCGACTTACACCACTCCCCAACACACCATCGAAGCCAAAATTCTCCACCCCTATACTGAGNTCCATTGATCCATCGAAGAACTCTAAAAGCCCATAGCCATGACCATATGTTCCCTAATATTCCACTGCCGTTTAGAGACCGGTCGCCTTACACCACTCCCCAACACACCATCGAAGCCAAAATTCTCCACCCCTATACTGAGTTTATGGTACGAACCCGTAAGGATTATTCAATGGTTGAATCTGATTTCTGATAATTCAGAAGTTTTAAACTTAACATTGCTCATACATCTTAAAGACTAGTCACTCTTACTCCTCATAAANGGTTGAATCTGACTTCTGATAATTCAGAAGTTTTAAACTTAACATTGTTCATACATCTTAAAGACTAGTCACTCTTACTCCTCATAAAACATGTTTTAAACTCGNGATTGAATCTGATTTCTGATAATTCAGAAGTTTTAAACTTAACATTGCTCATACATCTTAAAGACTAGTCACTCTTACTCCTCATAAAACATGTTTTAAACTCGTTCGAACTATAGTGTCAAGTATCTGAATTCGAGTAAATAATCGACGCAAATCTTAAGACCATGTAAAAAAAAAAAATACTACAGTGCCATTGAGATACTGTGCTGAAAATGATATGAATTGTTGAGTTTGATTTAAATGTCTGTAAAAAAATAATATCGTACTAACAAATTATAAAATAAAAAAAATATAAATTATACACATTTTTATTAGTCAAAAAATAAAAATTTAATACCAAAAAAGTACATTTTTATAAGGTAACACTCATTTTTATAAGGCAACCGAAGGCACGTGCAACCTACCAATTCTATTAGCTCTATAGCCTATAAGCACCAACCGCATGTGCCACACGGCACGGTTCTCGCGCCAAGTGTCACAAGAAGAGAGTTCATGGCACGTGTGTGACTTTGGCATATTTGGATTATCTACACGTGTCGTATCACGAATGGACGCCACATGACTTTGTACCTAATAGCCATGTGCAGCCGCGCAACACGACGAGCCCTTCTTCCACTAATGATAGGGACAATTGTTAAATTAATTAATTAATATTTAATATCAAAAAAAAAAAAAATTATTATTTTGTTAGGTTTTGTCGTAATTATTTAAACCGCGTACAAAAAAGTGCTTAGATTTGCAAATGATGAAATGACATGTGTGGCACCGCCTAATTATGAGAGAGAATGACCCAATCAANATTTAATTATTATTTTGTTAGGTTTTGTCGTAATTATTTAAACCGCGTACAAAAAAGTGCTTAGATTTGCAAATGATGAAATGACATGTGGCACCGCCTAATTATGAGAGAGAATGACCCAATCAAGTCTTATATAATTACAATTTTTTTAAAAAAATTATTCTCTTAGCAACAACTTTATTTNAAAAATTATTATTTTGTTAGGTTTTGTCGTAATTATTTAAACCGCGTACAAAAAAGTGCTTAGATTTGCAAATGATGAAATGACATGTGGCACCGCCTAATTATGAGAGAGAATGACCCAATCAAGTCTTATATAATTACAATTTTTTTAAAAAAATTATTCTCTTAGCAACAACTTTATTTGGACCTACTCATATAATTTATCCGTTTAATTCATCATAATTATTAGATTGATTATAAGTCCAAACAAATACTAAAGTTCATTGTTTATTCAATAGTTATGAATATGATTAAATTAACATATTAGGTCTAAATTACATTACTCTACTCTAAATACAACGATTCGTAATTTGTTTTATATTCTACCATTATTTATATAACATTGTTCTACGTTAAATCGGCTTACATCGACTATTTTCTTGAGTTCAAAGGTTGTCACTGTGGCTTGAGTTGAATTATAAAACGCATCCATGAAGAACAAGATAGATCCTTGAAAAAAGATTAAACCTAAAATTTTTAAATTATCAAATGTCAAATGTCAAAACCATCCACTAAACTATTCCTATGGGTTTATTTAAAAATAAGTTAAAAATAAAAACTACTGTATAGATGAGAATGAGTATAAAATTAATACTCATTTAGACAAAAAAATGAGAATTACATTTTTGTCTTGAGTTATAATATTATTTGGATTAAAGTTATTTTCCAAATTCAGTAATATTAATGGATTTAAACAACAAATTTAACCAAAAATATATTATTTATTTTTTATAGCATTTCATAATTATTCAAATAACACAATTTTAAGATTCATGATTACATCTATATATATATATATATATATATAGATCACACACATTACATTTTAGGAAAATAACTTAAACCTTTTTCATCCCAAATCACCTTAAATTTTATTCCTTTGGACAGTGATAATTGTAGTGTTCGTTTTTTTTTTTTTGGTTGGTGTGCTCGTAGGGCTTACCCAAAAAAATGTAATGTGTTAATGGATTCACATGACAATGAGTAGGGGGACGGGTAAAGTCGTTACTCGTTAGGAACCAAAAGGCTGAAGGCATGTAAAAAGGGGAAGTGGTCTGTGCTTTTTCGGACCGTTTCTTCGGTGGGCTCAAAATGTACTACTTTATAAGCCACCACATTTACCAAACTACCCTTTCAATGCGGCTGCACATATTGGCAATATGCATACCACCACAACCCTTATAATAGATTAGCGTGTATGCGGGTAAAAGGATTGTTTTTAGCAACGTATTATGAATTAAATAAATTATAATAAAATATCATTGTTAGGATGTATTTTTAATTTTTTATAAATTAACATTAATATGACAAGTTTCGAAAACCCGGATTTTTCTTTTTTAGGTCCATTGTATTTAAGTTTGTATCGACTATTCTCTCAAATTTAGCAGTTAGCTACCGTGCACTTCCTTAAGTCTTACCATGTATATAAATTCACTTAAACTAAAACCTATATACATTAAGAGACATGCTATAAAGTAAAGTTAAATCATCTATGAAGAGAGAAATTGCAGAATTCATAGCAATCTAAGCAGAGATGATGTGGCATTGAAAAGGTTAATGAGGTAGTCCATTAGAAGCAGGTTAATGTCTTTGAAATTTAGCAACTGCAGTTGAAGATAAAGAAATTAGGTTATTGGGAATTACTTGAAAGCTATGATTCAAGATGATATCACTGGAAGAGCATGATCTGAGGATATGCATGATCAGTTGACCTAGAGTACTGTTGTTTTTTATTTTTACTTAGTTTTTTTCCATTGTTTATTTGCTAAATTTATAAAATAAAGAGTACTATTAGACCAATAAAATTTATTTATTTANGGCCTAGAGTACTGTTGTTTTTTATTTTTACTTAGTTTTTTTCCATTGTTTTTTTGCTAAATTTATAAAATAAAGAGTACTATTAGACCAATAAAATTTATTTATTTATATAAAAAAAAGTAATTTTATTTTCCAAACAAAAAAAATGCTATAAAGTAAAGCAACATAAATATGCTCATGAGGATTTGTTCACGGTTGAATTAGAGCTAAGTAACATGCAATTCTATACGTCCTAAATTCGACTTCTCAAGATACATGGTTTGCACGTAATTACATTCATTCAAGATTTATGTTACAATTATGAGTTCAACCATTTTTGGAATAAGTTTCTTCTAACTAAAGCTATTTTTAAAATATTCGGTTATTATATATGTACCTAGGAAGTTGTAAAATAAAATACACTGCTAGATACATTGTATTAGGTGAACCAAATGTTTTTAATTCAGCAGCTTTGTCTGCTTCTCACTTTCAAAGTGAACCATAGAATTTAAATATAATACCATTAAAAAATATACACAAGAATTAAAAATAATATTTCGAGAAACATGAAAACATATCCCAATGGGAATACAATAAAACCATGCCACTTCAACCTCAGACGTTGGATTAAATTTTATTGACATAATACATCGTCATTATTGACTAATCTGACGGCCGAGATTTAGGTGGTATGATTATTGGATCATGTCGGAACGACGTTTATTATTCTCCATAAAAAAACAAGAATATTTTATTTGAATATTGAAATTCAGAAGAGTGCCGAAACCGCTTGTCGGGGATAAAGAAAGAAAATATTCGGGTTTTCCGAAGGTAATACCTCATCCATGTTCATTGTTCTTGTCAGACCAGGTTATATCCGGTTGGCTTTATATACCATATACTACGTGTGAACAATTTCAAATATAAAAAACTTTAAGGATTTGCGATTCTATTGGGACGTTTTAGCCATGAACTTATTCATTGCAAAGTGACAATATGTGTCACATGAAGATCGGGAAAGAATAACAAAGTTGTTCGGGTCTCATCGTGCTGTGAATTGATACATTGTATCATATCAAAAGTAACATGTATATTTTCACCCGTGCTACCTTGAAGTCATATATAATTGGATTCATATTGTATATATTCAGATTCGTTAATTACTGTTCCGTTTGGCAGGAATGATAGAAAGTAAGAAAGATAAAAAATAAGAATAATACATTTTTTATCTTCTAAATAAGAAAAATAGAAATGATACACTTTCATTATTTTGTGTNGTAGGAATGATGGAAAGTAAGAAAGATAAAAAATAAGAATAATAAATTTTTTATCTTCTAAATAAGAAAAATAGAAATGATACACTTTCATTATTTTGTGTTTGATAGGATGGATAGAAAGTAGAAATAATTTAAATATTTAATATATAATTGATAAATATGATATATGTATATATTAAATGATATATAGACAAATAATATACATTTCAACGCACATAATTAACTTTTCATCAATTTTTCTCTCAATTTTGGAGGGAATGATTTTAATGAGTTAGAAGTAAAGCTAATTTATCAACTTTTCTATCTTTTCTATTTTCCTTTCTTACCAAACATGATGTTTTATCTATCCTTCTAACTTTTCATCATTTTATTTTTCCAGTGTACCAAACGGAACATAAGTAAGTCTAGTATATAAACTCGATTATTATCTAAATTAATTAATGCTANTAGAGGGAATGATTTTAATAAGTTGGAAGTAAAGCTAATTTATCAACTTTTTTATCTTTCCTATTTTCTTTTCTTACCAAACATGATGTTTTATCTATCCTTCTAACTTTTCATCATTTTATTTTTCCAGTGTACCAAACAGAACATAAGTAAGTCTAGTATATAAACTCGATTATTATCTAAATTAATTAATGCTAAATTCATACCCAATAATTTTGAAATTTCATTTTAGATTGATAGATGTTGGGCCTCTTTGGAGCTAACTTAAATAGATACTTTTTAAGGGTTTTGAAATAAAATAAGTCAGGTTCGTTTGGACCTTGGCTTTTTTACCAACTTATGCAACAGTTTTTTGGACCTAAAACGATTTATTTAAGTTGATTTAAGAAGTTAATTTTATGAGTTTTTCTTCCAATGTTTTAGAGTTTTGTCGCGAATTTCACTCAATTTATTAGTTTGTTATATTCATAAAATATTATTAGTGACATAAAAAAATTTTAAAATTCATATTTTGAGAACTATTATACAAAATCTATATATACATAGGATTATTTTTTTATTTTGATACAAAAAACCAAAAAAACTAGAAAGTCGCTCCAAATTAACTTTTTTAGTTTTTTAAAGAATACTCCTAAACGGTTTTGAGAGACTTTTTTGGAAAAATTTTCAAACCTTAATTTTTTACTTAAAAAAATCGACTCCAAATAGACTTGTCGTTAAAAATAATTAGTTTATACAAGTATGCCTCTTCCAACCAAATATAAGTTTCGACATTAAGGATTTAGCAAAAGCAACGAGTGCATGTGGCATTTGTATGGCCATAATTTCTAAATCTCGTGAAGGTTGTTTTTTTTTTCAACGAAGAATTACTTATCTTAAAAGATTTAAAGATTTTCATTATACATACTATACAAATACATATATGTTGCCAAAATTGTTGAATCTTGTCAAGTCTTTTCCATAATAAGAAACACTTGTCCCAAAACATCTCAAAATTTTCATTCTGCATAAATACACGCATATAATGTTTTCTTCAATTTTTTAGATTATTCACTATGATTTTAAGTGAATTATACTTATATTTAATAAAGATTGGTTTAAATTTGAACTTCTTTTTTGAGTTTATAGAAAGCGGCCCTAGCAACTCATTCAGATAATATTTCATGGGCTCGAGCTGGGCAACAACCCAATTCCAAGAAAGCTCGATATTAACGAGCTTGGTACAATTATCAGCTCGAGAGACGGGACCACGGCACAGGGCCAGTTTACAAAAGTTGCAACATAACACATGGACAGGGGACAAAGATACATTACTTGACGACTCTGAAGAACAAAAACCCACAGGTAGTGGAGAAGGATCAAGTACTACAGTCAGCAAGTAGTGAGCGCAAAAAACCTTTGGAGACAACAGCTCCATGACAGAGACAAACGTAGAAGGAACCAGAATCAACCAAAAACACGAAACACTTACTAACAATTGTATAAATAGCTAACAGGACTACAGTGCATGAGAGAGCCTTTCAGAAAACCATCAAGAAAAACCTAGGCATCATATTGTAAAGGCTTCAAGGCAAATAACCTATAATAGTAATTTTTTTCCCCAAACAATACAACCCTCAAAGGAACAAGAGTTTCTCTTCAGTTAAGTTGAATCATTTATATTGTTGTCTTCTTCTTACCTCATACACGCAGTACACACAATCGCATTCTCTCATACACATACACACGTTGGACTTCACCCAAGTCTATTCTACAGTTCAATTCAGTGGATTGCGAGCACCATCAAAATTTCAGTG
Organism: Ilex paraguariensis; assembly: GCA_963454935.2. Classification (NCBI taxonomy): domain Eukaryota; kingdom Viridiplantae; phylum Streptophyta; class Magnoliopsida; order Aquifoliales; family Aquifoliaceae; genus Ilex; species Ilex paraguariensis. The sequence continues at coordinate 1,582,889 of CAUOFW020005169.1, read as the reverse complement.
TTTTTTTTGTCATAATGTGTTGAGTGATTCATAAATAAATAAAATTTTAAAAAAACCTAGCATTAGAAAAAAAAAACTATATATTATGATAACAGCTCAAAACTGTGTGCCAGTTAGATGGAAATATAAAGAGAAATTATCAAAAAGAATTAATATATACAATTGCAAGTCAACCAAGATTATGGTTAAATTCAGTTTTCTTGGGCAGTTCACGAGCCAATGCATCGCACCGCCCCCTAGGAAGATAATCTAACAAATTGAGTGACTACATTCTTTATTGGAAAATGTAAAATAGGCAAATAATTTACTAGTTAATCATAAAAATCTAATTTCTTCTTTTTTTCAAAAAAAATTTTACATTGGCCCTATGTTCTTTGGTAGTTACCAATGCATAAACGATTCTTTCAAAAATCACCTTTTTACTTATAAAGTACCTTCTGAAAAACTTTTACGTATAAAATTTTTAAATCGAAGTTAATCTCAACATCTTCACTCAAATGAGATCTAGATCCCTTCAAATATATTTTTTCATATTTTTTTTAATGACAAATCACCCATCGTAAATAGATGGGAAGTGTGTGTATTCTACTAGTGACAAGTACATTAAATTATGACCCAATTATCAATATTGAGTGCCACTCGAGCAAGTTGAATGTGTTGAGAGATCAACTCAAATTTTAAAATCTTTAACCAAATTAAATCCGAACTTCTTCCCTCAAACATGAGCAATACTATACGTATAAAAAATGTGCACTAAAACTTGTATTAAATCACTTGCAACCGTTGGATCAGTGAGTCTCATCACTAATCTAACAGTTACTATTGTTTGGTGCACATATTTGGTGTATAAAGAATTACCCCTCAAAAATTGCCCATCTTTAAACTTGTTAACTCAAGCTATATAGCTCGAGTTCAACTCAAGTATAATTTCTCCAGTTCCATTTTCAGGAAAATTTTGAGTTAAAAATCAACTTGAATTTGAGTTTGATTCCCAAGTTATGCAATCCAATCAAAAAAATTTCGAATTTTTATATTCTTTGAACTATTCATTAATCCAGATAGAGTTCATTTGGGTCCAAAACCCGAGATCCCAATACAAATACTAACCAATTTATTAAATCGGGTTATGATTTTTTAAATTTTTGACCCAAATTCATTCAAAAATATTTAGAAACTTTTGTCAACGTACTGAATATTTCGCTTTTTTGGTTTAACAATCCCCTCCTCATTATTGAATATAGCGTTTGAATCAGTTTACGCCCACCTTAATTAATCTCATCTTTGATTTGATTAAAAACAGGTTATCCACAAACATACTAAATATTTTGGATTGGATTTGAGTTCACCCTTATGTTGAACCCCATATATAGATAATAATGTCCATTTACTGTTTCCATCAAACTTTAAGTAAATTTTAGGAAGTAGCTAAATTAATGCCCAGAAAGTAGTAAATACAGTTGAGGTAATTAACATAAAAAAATATTAATTTTTTTTTTACTTTTATTCAAAACAAGAATGCCAAATAAGGTAACTTTCCGTACTGAAAACAACTCAGAGAAAGTTTCATTTATTATCCATTTTTCAAAGAGAAATTTATTTACCATTTCCAAAGTAGTTGACTCTTACAAGAGGTTTTTTAACCTCATTTAGTGCAATAACATTAACACACTGACAAAATTAAATCAATAATAATGCAATACTGATTAAAATTTCTTGAATAATGCTACACTGACAAAATTTTGAGACTAAATTTGGAGCTCAAATGACATAACTGTTGATTATTTGAAATTTTTATTGGGGCTCAAATAACATCACACCAATCAAAGAAGCCTAAATCAACTACCATATCATTTGGACTCTAAATTTGGTCCCAAAATTTAGTTAGTCTAGCATTACTGAAATTTCTTATCAAAATTTTCATTCCAAATGATGTGGCACAGTTTTCACCATTAAATAAATGAGTGCTATTAATATTTGATGACGAAGATTGCACCACAATCACTAAGAATACAAAACAAACTTGGTAAATATAACATTATTGTTCAATTTATCAAAAGTAGTTTAGATCCCTCAAGTAAACTTTCGCTCAATTTCCCTCGATTACAAATCATCAATTGTATATTAATAGAAACCTACTTATACATCAAGGGTTTCTCTTTAATTCATGACAAGTAATCTATTTTTGACTGATATCAATGGAAAAGTGCAATAGAATAAAGTCGAAGTCTATTAAAACTGCTAATATTCTTTAAGATTCAAGTTAATTGAGGAATTGTATATCATAGGAGACACTAAAATCATAGAAGTAATTTTTGCCAAGATTATAATGTAATAACTTTACTATATGATTTTTTGACATGCTATTATAGATAATACTTAAAAAACACTCATGTGTCTTTGAAGTAATAAGAAATTTTTGTTAATGTATTGTATGGTATGTGAATTCGAAAAGAAATGTTAAAAGTTCAACTAAAAAATTATATATGTTGCTCTACTACAAAAATATCCGTGAAGTATCTTAATATTTAATTATTATCGGATACGTAGAAGATGTATATAATACGTATCTTCGAGTATCCGACAAGTATCATATCCGATACGAGTACATCAACCTCAACAAAGTACCCGTGCTTCATATCTCTTCAGAGTCACAAAAAAAACACCAAAAGGAAAATTTTAAATCCAATCAAAAAGTTTTTCAAAAAGAATTTAAAAGAAATGGAAAGAGAAAAAGAAAGAAAAAGGAAAGAAATGCAAATTAAAAGATCAAAAGGGTAGTTTGGGGAACTTATATTTCTTTACAAATAAAACCGCGTAAACTACAGCTTGCTTCTATCATAGAGAGTAAAACAACGGTTTCTCTTTCTTCCAAGAGTAAATATTGCGAGTAACGATGACGTTATATCATCATTAACACATGTTATCACAATTTAATAATAAATCNTTTCTTCCAAGAGTAAATATTGCGAGTAACGATGACGTTATATCATCATTAACACATGTTATCACAATTTAATAATAAATCTACACATAAGTGATATGAACTCCATTTGAATTATTATTAAATATCATGATACAATGATTACCATAATATGTGATATTCACCAATATATTTGTTATATTTTTATTAGATAATAATATTACATAATAATGATTACGTTGTATCACCGTTATATTTTTTCCTCTTCCACGAAGGTGTAGTTAAGGAAAATCCAACATGATTTTAGTCCTTGATCTTATGACGGAGAGAGAGAGAGAGTTTTATGGTAAGAGACAATGGCTCCGAAAGAGTGGAAGGCAATTCCAATAGATTTTTAAATTTCTCAACAGAGGNCCACAGGTAGTGGAGAAGGATCAAGTACTACAGTCAGCAAGTAGTGAGCGCAAAAAGCCTTTGGAGACAACAGCTCCATGACAGAGACAAACGTAGAAGGAACCAGAATCAACCAAAAATACGAAACACTTACTAACAATTGTATAAATAGCTAACAGGACTACAGTGCATGAGAGAGCCTTTCAGAAAACCATCGAGAAAAACCTAGGCATCATATTGTAAAGGCTTCAAGGCAAATAACCTATAATAGTAATTTTTTTCCCCAAACAATACAACCCTCAAAGGAACAAGAGTTTCTCTTCAGTTAAGTTGAATCATTTATATTGTTGTCTTCTTCTTACCTCATACACACAGTACACACAATCGCATTCTCTCATACACATACACACGTTGGACTTCACCCAAGTCTATTCTACAGTTCAGTTCAGTGGATTGCGAGCACCATCAANCGATATTAACGAGCTTGGTACAATTATCAGCTCGAGAGACGGGACCACGGCACAGGGCCAGTTTACAAAAGTTGCAACATAACACATGGACAGGGGACAAAGATACATTACTTGACGACTCTGAAGAACAAAAACCCACAGGTAGTGGAGAAGGATCAAGTACTACAGTCAGCAAGTAGTGAGCGCAAAAAACCTTTGGAGACAACAGCTCCATGACAGAGACAAACGTAGAAGGAACCAGAATCAACCAAAAACACGAAACACTTACTAACAATTGTATAAATAGCTAACAGGACTACAGTGCATGAGAGAGCCTTTCAGAAAACCATCAAGAAAAACCTAGGCATCATATTGTAAAGGCTTCAAGGCAAATAACCTATAATAGTAATTTTTTTCCCCAAACAATACAACCCTCAAAGGAACAAGAGTTTCTCTTCAGTTAAGTTGAATCATTTATATTGTTGTCTTCTTCTTACCTCATACACGCAGTACACACAATCGCATTCTCTCATACACATACACACGTTGGACTTCACCCAAGTCTATTCTACAGTTCAGTTCAGTGGATTGCGAGCACCATCAAGATTCAAGTGTTTTTTTTGTCATAATGTGTTGAGTGATTCATAAATAAATAAGATTTTAAAAAAACCTAGCATTAGAAAAAAAAACTATATATTATGATAACAGCTCAAAACTGTGTGCCAGTTAGATGGAAATATAAAGAGAAATTATCAAAAAGAATTAAAATATACAATTGCAAGTCAACCAAGATTATGGTTAAATTCAGTTTTCTTGGGCAGTTCACGAGCCAATGCATCGCACCGCCCCCTAGGAAGATAATCTAACAAATTGAGTGACTACATTCTTTATTGGAAAATGTAAAATAGGCAAATAATTTACTAGTTAATCATAAAAATCTAATTTCTTCTTTTTTTCAAAAAAACTTTTACATTGGCCCTATGTTCTTTGGTAGTTACCAATGCATAAACGATTCTTTCAAAAATCACCTTTTTACTTATAAAGTACCTTCTGAAAAACTTTTACGTATAAAATTTTTAAATCGAAGTTAATCTCAACATCTTCACTCAAATNAACTTTTACATTGGCCCTATATTCTTTGGTAGTTACCAATGCATTAACGATTCTTTCAAAAATCACCTTTTTACTTATAAAGTACCTTCTGAAAAACTTTTACGTATAAAATTTTTAAATCGAAGTTAATCTCAACATCTTCACTCAAATGAGATCTAGATCCCTTCAAATATATTTTTTCATATTTTTTTTAATGACAGATCACCCATCGTAAATAGATGGGAAGTGTGTATTCTACTAGTGACAAGTACATTAAATTATGACCCAATTATCAATATTGAGTGCCACTCGAGCAAGTTGAATGTGNGAGATCTAGATCCCTTCAAATATATTTTTTCATATTTTTTTTAATGACAAATCACCCATCGTAAATAGATGGGAAGTGTGTGTATTCTACTAGTGACAAGTACATTAAATTATGACCCAATTATCAATATTGAGTGCCACTCGAGCAAGTTGAATGTGTTGAGAGATCAACTCAAATTTTAAAATCTTTAACCAAATTAAATCCGAACTTCTTCCCTCAAACATGAGCAATACTATACGTATAAAAAATGTGCACTAAAACTTGTATTAAATCACTTGCAACCGTTGGATCAGTGAGTCTCATCACTAATCTAACAGTTACTATTGTTTGGTGCACATATTTGGTGTATAAAGAACTACCCCTCAAAAATTGCCCATCTTTAAACTTGTTAACTCAAGCTATATAGCTCGAGTTCAACTCAAGTATAATTTCTCCAGTTCCATTTTCAGGAAAATTTTGAGTTAAAAATCAACTTGAATTTGAGTTTGATTCCCAAGTTATGCAATCCAATCAAAAAAATTTCGAATTTTTATATTCTTTGAACTATTCATTAATCCAGATAGAGTTCATTTGGGTCCAAAACCCGAGATCCCAATACAAATACTAACCAATTTATTAAATCGGGTTATGATTTTTTAAATTTTTGACCCAAATTCATTCAAAAATATTTAGAAACTTTTGTCAACGTACTGAATATTTCGCTTTTTTGGTTTAACAATCCCCTCCTCATTATTGAATATAGCGTTTGAATCAGTTTACGCCCACCTTAATTAATCTCATCTTTGATTTGATTAAAAACAGGTTATCCACAAACATACTAAATATTTTGGATTGGATTTGAGTTCACCCTTATGTTGAACCCCATATATAGATAATAATGTCCATTTACTGTTTCCATCAAACTTTAAGTAAATTTTAGGAAGTAGCTAAATTAATGCCCAGAAAGTAGTAAATACAGTTGAGGTAATTAACATAAAAAAATATTAATTTTTTTTTTACTTTTATTCAAAACAAGAATGCCAAATAAGGTAACTTTCCGTACTGAAAACAACTCAGAGAAAGTTTCATTTATTATCCATTTTTCAAAGAGAAATTTATTTACCATTTCCAAAGTAGTTGACTCTTACAAGAGGTTTTTTAACCTCATTTAGTGCAATAACATTAACACACTGACAAAATTAAATCAATAATAATGCAATACTGATTAAAATTTCTTGAATAATGCTACACTGACAAAATTTTGAGACTAAATTTGGAGCTCAAATGACATAACTGTTGATTATTTGAAATTTTTATTGGGGCTCAAATAACATCACACCAATCAAAGAAGCCTAAATCAACTACCATATCATTTGGACTCTAAATTTGGTCCCAAAATTTAGTTAGTCTAGCATTACTGAAATTTCTTATCAAAATTTTCATTCCAAATGATGTGGCACAGTTTTCACCATTAAATAAATGAGTGCTATTAATATTTGATGACGAAGATTGCACCACAATCACTAAGAATACAAAACAAACTTGGTAAATATAACATTATTGTTCAATTTATCAAAAGTAGTTTAGATCCCTCAAGTAAACTTTCGCTCAATTTCCCTCGATTACAAATCATCAATTGTATATTAATAGAAACCTACTTATACATCAAGGGTTTCTCTTTAATTCATGACAAGTAATCTATTTTTGACTGATATCAATGGAAAAGTGCAATAGAATAAAGTCGAAGTCTATTAAAACTGCTAATATTCTTTAAGATTCAAGTTAATTGAGGAATTGTATATCATAGGAGACACTAAAATCATAGAAGTAATTTTTGCCAAGATTATAATGTAATAACTTTACTATATGATTTTTTGACATGCTATTATAGATAATACTTAAAAAACACTCATGTGTCTTTGAAGTAATAAGAAATTTTTGTTAATGTATTGTATGGTATGTGAATTCGAAAAGAAATGTTAAAAGTTCAACTAAAAAATTATATATGTTGCTCTACTACAAAAATATCCGTGAAGTATCTTAATATTTAATTATTATCGGATACGTAGAAGATGTATATAATACGTATCTTCGAATATCCGACAAGTATCATATCCGATACGGGTACGTCAACCTCAACAAAGTACCCGTGCTTCATATCTCTTCAGAGTCACAAAAAAAACACCAAAAGGAAAATTTTAATTCCAATCAAAAAGTTTTTCAAAAAGAATTTAAAAGAAATGGAAAGAGAAAAAGAAAGAAAAAGGAAAGAAATGCAAATTAAAAGATCAAAAGGGTAGTTTGGGGAACTTATATTTCTTTACAAATAAAACCGCGTAAACTACAGCTTGCTTCTATCATAGAGAGTAAAACAACGGTTTCTCTCTCTTCCAAGAGTAAATATTGCAAGTAACGATGACGCTATATCATCATTAACACGTGTTATCACAATTTAATAATAAATTTACACATAAGTGATATGAACTTCATTTAAATTATTATTAAATATCATGATACAATGATTACCATAATATGTGATATTCACCTGTATATTTGTTATATTTTTATTAGATAATAATATTACATAGTAATGATTTCGTTGTATCACCCTTATATTTTTTTCTCTTCCACGAAGGTATAGTTAAGGAAAATCCAACATGATTTTAGTCCTTGATCTTATGACGGAGAGAGAGAGAGAGAGAGTTTTATGGTAAGAGACAAGGGCTCCGAAAGAGTGGAAGGCAATTCCAATAGATTTTTAAATTTCTCAACAGAGGGAGAGAGAAATGGACTTGCAAGTTTTTTTTTTCTAATTGTAAGGTTTTGTGGATTCCATATATCTTAAGTTTTTCTATGATGGGATTGGTTATTCTGGAAGTTTGTGAAAAAGCCACCACACTCTCTCTTGTCTTATATTGACATCTTTGTTCTATAAAAGACTCACTACCCACCTCTCCAAACCTCCCCCCACATTTGCTCTTTTTCTCACAAGAACTTGAGAGAGAGGGAGAGAAAGATATGGAGGAAATGGCTTCCCTATGGAGCTATCAAGAGGTGGGTCACCAGTCATTTCTGGTTTTCTCAGTCTTTTCGGTTCATTTCTTCTTGGTACTGTTCATTTATTTGGTTTTGGCATTAATTGAAGCCTTTTCATTGTAGATTTTTTCTCTACATTGTAACTGAATTCAATTCCAGACGCTTGTTGGATTTTCCCTTCTCTTTTATTTCGTTTAATTCTTCTTCTAGTTGGAGTTTTCAGTTTCGTTTAATTTTCGAAGTGTTTCTGCAAAAAGAAACTCTAATTTAACTGTTTATTCTTCATTTTCTTGACATAGATGCATTTCTCTCTCCTGCAATCTCATTAAACTTTGTGATTTTTAATTTTCTTTTCCTTTCTCTCTCCTTTTTCTACTGAGAACACAGGAGGAAATCTTTGAATGTCTCTCTCTCTCTCTCTCTCTCTCTCTCTGTGTTTCTGTGTGTGTGTATGTCCATTGGTATAATTACAATTTCAAAAGCTTGTCTGAAAAGGGCATTCAAAGCTTCAATATATTCGAAAAATTGANTGTGTTTCTGTGTGTGTGTGTGTGTGTATGTCCACTGGTATAATTACAATTTCAAAAGCTTGTCTGAAAAGGGCATTCAAAGCTTCAATATNTCTCTCTCTCTGTGTTTCTGTGTGTGTGTATGTCCATTGGTATAATTACAATTTCAAAAGCTTGTCTGAAAAGGGCATTCAAAGCTTCAATATATTCGAAAAATTGATGAAATTCCATTTATTCCTCAGTAGCTACAACCTAAATTCTCATGTTAACTTAATACAGTACATGTTAAGTACATTAGTTTTTGTTTGGTAAAGTGGTGAACTTCTTGTTCCTTCGTTTCTATCAAGAATTGTCTCAGTTGAGACTTTTTGAGAAGAATTTCTTGGTAATGANCAACCTAAATTCTCATGTTAACTTAATACAGTACAATTTAAGTACATTAGTTTTTGTTTGGTAAAGTGGTGAACTTCTTGTTCCTTCTTTTCTATCAAGAATTGTCTCAGTTGAGACTTTTTGAGAAGAATTTCTTGGTAATGANAATATCCGTGAAGTATCTTAATATTTAATTATTATCGGATACGTAGAAGATGTATATAATACGTATCTTCGAATATCCGACAAGTATCATATCCGATACGGGTACGTCAACCTCAACAAAGTACCCGTGCTTCATATCTCTTCAGAGTCACAAAAAAAACACCAAAAGGAAAATTTTAATTCCAATCAAAAAGTTTTTCAAAAAGAATTTAAAAGAAATGGAAAGAGAAAAAGAAAGAAAAAGGAAAGAAATGCAAATTAAAAGATCAAAAGGGTAGTTTGGGGAACTTATATTTCTTTACAAATAAAACCGCGTAAACTACAGCTTGCTTCTATCATAGAGAGTAAAACAACGGTTTCTCTCTCTTCCAAGAGTAAATATTGCAAGTAACGATGACGCTATATCATCATTAACACGTGTTATCACAATTTAATAATAAATTTACACATAAGTGATATGAACTTCATTTAAATTATTATTAAATATCATGATACAATGATTACCATAATATGTGATATTCACCTGTATATTTGTTATATTTTTATTAGATAATAATATTACATAGTAATGATTTCGTTGTATCACCCTTATATTTTTTTCTCTTCCACGAAGGTATAGTTAAGGAAAATCCAACATGATTTTAGTCCTTGATCTTATGACGGAGAGAGAGAGAGAGAGAGTTTTATGGTAAGAGACAAGGGCTCCGAAAGAGTGGAAGGCAATTCCAATAGATTTTTAAATTTCTCAACAGAGGGAGAGAGAAATGGACTTGCAAGTTTTTTTTTTCTAATTGTAAGGTTTTGTGGATTCCATATATCTTAAGTTTTTCTATGATGGGATTGGTTATTCTGGAAGTTTGTGAAAAAGCCACCACACTCTCTCTTGTCTTATATTGACATCTTTGTTCTATAAAAGACTCACTACCCACCTCTCCAAACCTCCCCCCACATTTGCTCTTTTTCTCACAAGAACTTGAGAGAGAGGGAGAGAAAGATATGGAGGAAATGGCTTCCCTATGGAGCTATCAAGAGGTGGGTCACCAGTCATTTCTGGTTTTCTCAGTCTTTTCGGTTCATTTCTTCTTGGTACTGTTCATTTATTTGGTTTTGGCATTAATTGAAGCCTTTTCATTGTAGATTTTTTCTCTACATTGTAACTGAATTCAATTCCAGACGCTTGTTGGATTTTCCCTTCTCTTTTATTTCGTTTAATTCTTCTTCTAGTTGGAGTTTTCAGTTTCGTTTAATTTTCGAAGTGTTTCTGCAAAAAGAAACTCTAATTTAACTGTTTATTCTTCATTTTCTTGACATAGATGCATTTCTCTCTCCTGCAATCTCATTAAACTTTGTGATTTTTAATTTTCTTTTCCTTTCTCTCTCCTTTTTCTACTGAGAACACAGGAGGAAATCTTTGAATGTCTCTCTCTCTCTCTCTCTCTCTCTCTCTGTGTTTCTGTGTGTGTGTATGTCCATTGGTATAATTACAATTTCAAAAGCTTGTCTGAAAAGGGCATTCAAAGCTTCAATATATTCGAAAAATTGATGAAATTCCATTTATTCCTCAGTAGCTACAACCTAAATTCTCATGTTAACTTAATACAGTACAATTTAAGTACATTAGTTTTTGTTTGGTAAAGTGGTGAACTTCTTGTTCCTTCTTTTCTATCAAGAATTGTCTCAGTTGAGACTTTTTGAGAAGAATTTCTTGGTAATGATGGAACTTGTAATAATGTTTCATTAAAAATTGTATTTGAAGTGCAATAATTCCATTTTAACTTTTAAGATAGGATCCAATGGTAAACTCTCATTTCTTTTTTTATTTTTTTTATTTATTATTTGCTATGTTTGACTAAAATTTCTTATGATCTGCATGGGGGCCATGTTGGGATTTTTCTGTTCGTCCTAACTTTGAAATAGTTGTACATGGAATGATTAAGGGCCAGTTTATTCTATTGCAAAATATGTAATACTTCAAATTAGCTATTGGGTTCATTATGGTACTGATAAATTTGACAACTTTTGTATGTTTATGTTCATGAATTTATGTTTACACAAGTTTTTGTTCAAAAGTGTGTTGTGTGTCTGCTGGTGTTTTTCTTGATTCAATTCTCAATTTCTGAAGAATTTTGGTGGTGTTGTTGTTGTAGTTCTTCTTCTTCTTCTTCTCTCTCTCTGTCTCTCTGTGTTGTGTGTGTGTGNTCTCTTCCAAGAGTAAATATTGCAAGTAACGATGACGCTATATCATCATTAACACGTGTTATCACAATTTAATAATAAATTTACACATAAGTGATATGAACTTCATTTAAATTATTATTAAATATCATGATACAATGATTACCATAATATGTGATATTCACCTGTATATTTGTTATATTTTTATTAGATAATAATATTACATAGTAATGATTTCGTTGTATCACCCTTATATTTTTTTCTCTTCCACGAAGGTATAGTTAAGGAAAATCCAACATGATTTTAGTCCTTGATCTTATGACGGAGAGAGAGAGAGAGAGAGTTTTATGGTAAGAGACAAGGGCTCCGAAAGAGTGGAAGGCAATTCCAATAGATTTTTAAATTTCTCAACAGAGGGAGAGAGAAATGGACTTGCAAGTTTTTTTTTTCTAATTGTAAGGTTTTGTGGATTCCATATATCTTAAGTTTTTCTATGATGGGATTGGTTATTCTGGAAGTTTGTGAAAAAGCCACCACACTCTCTCTTGTCTTATATTGACATCTTTGTTCTATAAAAGACTCACTACCCACCTCTCCAAACCTCCCCCCACATTTGCTCTTTTTCTCACAAGAACTTGAGAGAGAGGGAGAGAAAGATATGGAGGAAATGGCTTCCCTATGGAGCTATCAAGAGGTGGGTCACCAGTCATTTCTGGTTTTCTCAGTCTTTTCGGTTCATTTCTTCTTGGTACTGTTCATTTATTTGGTTTTGGCATTAATTGAAGCCTTTTCATTGTAGATTTTTTCTCTACATTGTAACTGAATTCAATTCCAGACGCTTGTTGGATTTTCCCTTCTCTTTTATTTCGTTTAATTCTTCTTCTAGTTGGAGTTTTCAGTTTCGTTTAATTTTCGAAGTGTTTCTGCAAAAAGAAACTCTAATTTAACTGTTTATTCTTCATTTTCTTGACATAGATGCATTTCTCTCTCCTGCAATCTCATTAAACTTTGTGATTTTTAATTTTCTTTTCCTTTCTCTCTCCTTTTTCTACTGAGAACACAGGAGGAAATCTTTGAATGTCTCTCTCTCTCTCTCTCTCTCTCTCTCTGTGTTTCTGTGTGTGTGTATGTCCATTGGTATAATTACAATTTCAAAAGCTTGTCTGAAAAGGGCATTCAAAGCTTCAATATATTCGAAAAATTGATGAAATTCCATTTATTCCTCAGTAGCTACAACCTAAATTCTCATGTTAACTTAATACAGTACAATTTAAGTACATTAGTTTTTGTTTGGTAAAGTGGTGAACTTCTTGTTCCTTCTTTTCTATCAAGAATTGTCTCAGTTGAGACTTTTTGAGAAGAATTTCTTGGTAATGATGGAACTTGTAATAATGTTTCATTAAAAATTGTATTTGAAGTGCAATAATTCCATTTTAACTTTTAAGATAGGATCCAATGGTAAACTCTCATTTCTTTTTTTATTTTTTTTATTTATTATTTGCTATGTTTGACTAAAATTTCTTATGATCTGCATGGGGGCCATGTTGGGATTTTTCTGTTCGTCCTAACTTTGAAATAGTTGTACATGGAATGATTAAGGGCCAGTTTATTCTATTGCAAAATATGTAATACTTCAAATTAGCTATTGGGTTCATTATGGTACTGATAAATTTGACAACTTTTGTATGTTTATGTTCATGAATTTATGTTTACACAAGTTTTTGTTCAAAAGTGTGTTGTGTGTCTGCTGGTGTTTTTCTTGATTCAATTCTCAATTTCTGAAGAATTTTGGTGGTGTTGTTGTTGTAGTTCTTCTTCTTCTTCTTCTCTCTCTCTGTCTCTCTGTGTTGTGTGTGTGTGTGTTCCTCTTACTGATCATTGACTTTTTTTGGAATGGCAGAGCATTGATGAATTGAAACAGAAGCTTTTGTACACTATTGTTGAGCTTGAGTCAGTAAGAGTGGAAGCAAATGAGGAACTGAGAAAGAACAAAGAATATGTGAAGCAATTACTCCAACTCCTGAAGATTGCTTACCAGGAAAGAGATGAAGCAAGAGATCAGCTTCAAAAACTGCTCAACAAGCTCATTCCACCAACTACTCCAACTGAATTCTTTACAACTGTTCCTCAACTCCAGCCCGAGAGACCCCTCGTAAAACCCACAAAAGCAAACTCAAGCATAACTGAATCTAACAGTCTCTCCGACACATACAATTACCGGTCACATGGTTCATCCCCGGTTAACTCCCTTTTTGATGCTGTTTCATCCCCTGAACTCTCAAACATCAACATGGGTGATTCAAGTAACGTTGCATTTGTGAACCAGCCCTTGGTTCAGGACTACAATGGCAACTTATCAACCGGTCTGGTCTCATTAGGAACACCAAAAATTGATCAAGCTTCTATAGTAATCGAAAATCTTGCTGAGGGAAAAAATCTACCTCAGAAAGGAAAGCTCTTGCAGGCTGTGCTTGAAGCAGGGCCACTTCTTCAGACACTTCTTGTTGCCGGGCCACTTCCCAGGTGGCGTAACCCACCCCCTCTTCAACCCTTCCATATTCCACCTGTTACAATCAAAGGCTGTGATGCTGAAATTGTCACTCACAAACCAGTTGCAGACTCAAACCATGTTGTCTCAAGACCATTGAATTCACAATCTTATGTTGAGATGTCTTGTGGTTCTTCCCAAATGCTGTCGACACCCATGTTGAATTTTTCTAATGGATCTTCTGGATTGCACCTGGGCAGTGGGAGATTGATACCTGCAGGAGCTAATATTCACAGTTATATCCCAACCGGCAAACGACAGAGATTCCAATGAGATCATGAAGTCTATCCTCCTTCATTTTTGTATAAAACAGATTTTGGGTGGTGGTTGGTGTAAATGGGATATTCTGTTTTGAGTTTGAATTCCATAGCTACTTAACTTTATTACAATTTCAAGTCTTTTTGCAATTGTTATGGTATGGGTCTCCAATTTTATGTTTTGGTCATGATTAGCAAAGATAACATTAGGTTTCATAGATCTTGTTTTTCTCCCCAGTAAACACTAATGTTGCTAGAAAGAAAGAAAAAGAAAAAAAGTGGCAACAGGTCTTAATCTTTGAACAAAACAGAGATTGAGGCTTAAACCTAAAAAATGCTTTTGCTTTTTGACTCATGACATTTTAGGCTTGTAAGTGCATCACAACCATGGTGATGCTTGAGAGTAACTTTCGGAAAATTGTGGTTCGTGTGTAAAAGCTCTTTCTGTCATGATCAACACGAAAGACAAGCATTCTTGAGTTGAAATGCACTTGGTTTTGAAAATTAATTTCCTGGTTCAGATTCTCCAAAGCTGAACATTTCATCCTCCCGATGATGGATGATTAAAAGCACGCTACGATTTTAACTTCTGCTCTATTTCTACTGTGACACCATATATGCAAAGCACTCTCTTCTTGCAGAAAGAAAAATAGATAGATGCAGGTTAGGGATATACAGACTCGTCCATTGTGCAGTTACTAGGTGACGCAGCATCTTGATGATCAGACAGTAGATGACAAAGAAAAGGATCAGGAAAAGTTAACAGCTTGATTTGTGGGGATGTCAAAGGAAGAGTTCTATGGACATCAAATGTTAACTAATAAAAAACCAGAAGTTGCATACGAAATCAATCTTTGTCATCCAAAATTATTAAAGAACAGATCAGAAGATTTAGATTGAATATCAGCAACATATTTGGCAGTTTCATGAAAAAGGCCATCATTAATTTTATCACCAATCCTTAATGACCATACTTGTTCCTGTTAATTGGATTTGATCGTCACCATCAACTTCAGAGTCTGGACAAAAATTAGGGGCTCTAGTATAACAGTGTTCAAGAAATACCTGTCTTCAACATATCCATGAAGCAGATTTGTTCAAAGCATTCTGAACCTATAAGTTGGCATTTTATCCTATCAACAACTTCAACACATCATGCCTCCAAGTCCAGCCACATCCCCAGAGTTCCAGCCTTCACATTGGGCTCCATTGGTGATTTCGTTGGTGGGTGTTGTTTGTACCATCTTTTTGCTGTTCTGTTACTATAGGATGCTAAAAGGCCAGTGTTGTGTTTCTCGTGTGATGATTTCCAGGAGTGGAGATCAAAGGCGCCATCTAAATGGAGACAACACTGATGATCCTTCTCTACAATTCCAAAGCCACGGGCTGGACTCCTATATTATACACTCGCTTCCCATCACCCAATTCAAGAAGAAGAATGCAGAAGAGTTGTGTCAAAGCAATACAGATTGTGCCATTTGTTTGGGTGAATTTGATGAAAGTGAATGGATAAAACATTTACCAAATTGTTCTCACGTCTTCCATGTTTCCTGCATCGACACTTGGTTTCAGACTCATTCAAGTTGCCCACTCTGCAGATCACACATTTATGATCTTAAAATACACCATGAGTGCTCCATTTCTATGTACACTTTGCTAGAAACTCTTGAGGAAAGATTTCTATCAAGAAATATCAGCACATTACCAAGTTCTCAGCTACCATCTCCTATAGAATTCTCCACCTGGACCAGACCAGAAAATGCCAATTGATTTGCTTCATCCAATGCAATAACAATCAACCATCATATTACCAGTGATCCAGAGAAAACAGTGTTCTGCAGCAGGAATTCAGGAAACCAGCATTAAATCAGTAAAGTTGATCACATTCCTTTGGAAGCAATGCAGGAACGACATAATATTCCAAATGGAAGGTTGATTTCTCAGACCAAAGTAGAATTTAAATCATTTCTTAGAAAAGCTCACCGTTAAGGGAAAACTGTTGGGGAAGTCCTGGAGCCTAGCAGGTCCAGTGGTAGAAAAAAATTTGCTGATTTGCTGTTACTATAAAAGCTCTTAATTTCTCCCAAAACTTCAATAATAAGAAAAAATTTAGCAGAATTATAAGTTGTTCTCCTCGTGACAATGTGAGTAGATTTGATTTATAAGGCCGGTATGCCATTGGGACATGAAATGTTTTCTTTGGGGAAGTAAGAAATAGGAATGTATACACTCCAATTTCCATATAGTTCCAGACACAAGGCAGTCATTGCATAAAGCACATTTACGCACAATCACAAGGATTTTGAAGCTAATGTCATAGTAAATTATATGCCATTGTTGTTAGTCACCTAGGAAATGAGAAAAAGAAATTGCATTATTCTTGAAGTTGTGTAAAACTTTGAACATACAATGAACTTGTTCCTAGAGATAAAAACTTGTCCCCCAGTTTTCTCACCCACACAATATGTTGCAAATCCCTATAGTCAATCGGAGTTTTAGATCGCCATTCAAAGCTAGGGAATCAGGATGCCAAAGCCAAAGTCTACGAGAAATGAGAGGGGTGGTAAGCTAAAAAAGGTGTTCAGACTCTATGTTCTCAACAGTTTCCCATTCAATTTTTATTGTTCTGATATATTCAGGATGGTGAAATGACGCATTTTCCATTTGTTCCCATGAAAAACAAAATACGAATAGGTAAATTGTAGATGAAAGACAAAGTTGCTCATCGACTGTAAGGTCAACCAGATATGATGTTAAATAGTGGATACAGAACATGAGCTGAATGTAGCTGGTGAATCTTCCATCATTCTTTTTTAGGTGGGTGGGAATCTTCCATCATTTAAGTACCCAGGAAATGATAAACTTTCCCAAGCACCAAACAGAACCAGAACTAGAGACTGGAATGATATCTAGCCAAATTATACGCAACTAATATTGCTGCTGGCTCTACATGTAGCTATACAAAATTGAAAAATTAAAATACTGTTAAATTAGAATGTTGCACAAAACAAGTGATGTTTATGGGAACTGTTAAAGTAGAATGTTGGGTCATGATGCTACATATCTAAACATCTAAATGATAGCTTCGAAGAAATGCTCGCCAAGCTGTTCATTTTAATGCTTGATAACTCGGTTCAGTACGTCTAGTTTGGCACCATGAATCTTTTTTGTTCATGACACCAATGAGGACCCAATGTCTTGCCATCAATCTCCCTGGCGACCGTGGCCGCCCATGTTGGAAGGGATGTTGCATAATGCATCCTTGAGATTGCAGCCTCATGAGACAATTTAGATGGACGATATGGATTTTTTCGAGATGGTTAACCACTTTTTTAACCGAGAGAGGGAGGTCATTCAGAACCAACTGGCTCCAGAAAGGGGGCTGCCTCCAGAGGCGCTGCCTGAATTAGTAGGTGTTCCTAACAAGCAGGATTCTAGTGACTATATGAGCTGATTTTTGGCACAGCAGCTATGTTTGAGCCTATCAGAAGCAGCTGCTCATCAGCATTGTTGATGGTGGCCTATCATTTCAGTTCAACTATGCGTGAGGAGAGATCTTTGCTATCTTAGTCACAACAACAACCCGATATGCACTTCAGGCCAGAAGACCATTGCAAGTCCGAGCCTACAGGCCGATACTTGACAAGCCTCCTTATTATTCCATAATGCCAACACCAATATAGCCATCACCCCTTTCATGACTGATACCTTCAAATCTGAGGAGAACAACCTTCCACTAGTCTTCTCATTTCCGTCCAGAGTTTAATACTCTATCTGCTGAAGAATGTTTCTCTATCATCCCACTCAGTCTAAACATGTTCTCCAGGTTAGATCCTCACTTTTTATCTATAAGAGAATCCTTCTTTGGGGAAAATGTAATCCAAAGGGAAAAGAACAGCCAATCCACTTAGAGAATTCTCTCAAATCAAGTAGGAAGCCATATAAAGCAAAGATTGACGGCAGAAACTGTTATTTGGTGCGATCTTTATGATGGTGAACAAGATCTCTCTTGGCCATTTGACAAACCTGTAGTGTTATTATGAAACACCTGAGACATATATTCTCATGAACTGTCATTGTAGATTCCTCTTCGTAAGAAAAAACATCAATCAAATACATGAAATGCTCCACCCTAAATAAATTTAGTTATGGAAAAAATGTTACCTAAATTTCAAAATAAGAGCATTATGTGCGCACCTTTAGACATTACAGCCATGATTCATCGTTGGCATTATCCCCAGTTTTCTTGAATGCCAGCATGAGTCCTGCACTCCGCCGGTTGGCTAGTACTGCAGGCACTGAAAGCATGGAAGATGTTAAAGCCACTTAATCGATTTCATAATTGTTTTGATGTTTGTTATGGTTTTTGCTAGGCTGATATTGAAAATGTTTTTCTTTTTTTTCGTTGAAAGACAAATACAGGCCAGCTTCGTGCACTTAGACTTTTACAATGCAATGTATCTATCAATTCATGCAAATTGTCACATGAGACAGCCATCTCATTTCAGTATTGGTTGGCGAAAAAACAACCTTACAGTGCAAATGGGACACATATCATTGATATGTTGACAATAGGAGAAAAACCAACTCATGAGCATAGTAAGATACAGGTCATATTACTCTCGGCAAAACCAGCAGAAGCTGTAACAGTACTTCCATTTATCATTTTCTGAGCCTTTACAATTTTTATCTAACAACTTGAAGAATATACAGCAAGATGTATACACTAATGTAACAAAGGAAACCTATAACACCAGAGACAAAAGAAATATCTCTAAAACAACAAAATAGCAAGAGAAATAAACAGTCAAACTCCGAAAGTATGCCCGAACCACAAAGAATGCCTGCTTCTGAAATAAATTTCAGGTCTCAATTGCTCCAATGACCCCCATGATATCCTTATATACACAACCTGACCTGCCAAACCTCAATTTCAATGTTGCCTACCTCCAGCATGAAGCTCAAAAACTGGTACCTTCTTGAATCCTCCCACTCTTAAACTCTCTCAAAAGGGTAGCGATATCCAACTCCAATAAGGTTTTATGTTCCAGCAGTCAGAAATGTCAACTGTCAAACCAACCCCAATTTATATCAACCAAGCCACTGCTGGCTCAAACCTTTTGCAAAGTGAGGTCGCATTAACTTGACATACAAACCATTCATTGCTACAAGAGAATCATGAGTACCGTCCTCCACAATTTGGCCACCATTAATGACCACAATTTTGTCAACATGCCTCATCATTGACACTCGATGTGCAATGAGAATAGTGGTTTTGTTTCCCATAATCAGCGTGTCAAGAGCCTCTTGTACCACCCGGCTTGACTCAGACTCAAGTGCAGAGCTGGCCTCATCTAATAATAAAATGGGTGCATTCTTCAGCACCACCCGAGCAATCGCAATTCTTTGTTTCTGCCCTGGTGTTAAACACATTCCCCTTATGCCCACATGAGTGTCATAACCATGAGGCAAGCTGCTAATGAAATGGTGAGCATTTGCTATTCTTGCTGCCTCTTTCATCTCAGCTTCAGTTGCGTTATGTCTTGCATATAGGATGTTCTCTCTTACAGTTGTTGAGAAGATTATGGGATCCTGCTGGACAAGACCAAGGTGATTCCTCAACCACCTCAAATTGAACAGCTGAAGATCCCTTCCATCCAGTAAAATTTGACCAGCAACTGGATCATAAAATCTCTCTAGCAAAGAAATTATGGTACTCTTTCCAGAACCTGAAACTCCCACAATGGCAACGGTTTGTCCTCCATTGACTTTAAGACTGAAATTGCTCAACACCAGCACCGATGGATTGGTTGGATAACAAAAATCAACATTTCTGAACTCAATACTTCCATAGACATTAGGGGGTTTTAGTGCAGAGCTATCATCTGGATCAATCTTTGGTACACGATCAATTATTTCAAAAACAGAAATGAGAGACTCCCGCCGTTTGAGAATGTAAGGGGCAAGGCCAAATGGTTCTACCAGAGCAAAGGTTGCAAAAGAGAAGACCATGTATTCCTTGAGAGCATTGGGTAGATCAATATCTCCATTTTTAACAGAAATAGCAGTATACCAAAGTAATAGAGCATTACAGGCGAAGAGAAGGAACTGCGAAAAGCCAAATGCAAAACCAATGGCCATTCCATGGAAGAAGCTTTGCTTATATATTTCTCTGAGCTGCAATTCATAAAGTGCCATTACCTTGTTTCCGGCACAGAATGCCACCACAGTGTAAATGCTCTTTACTGCATCCTCAAGGACCAAAGATGCCTTCCTGTGCAGCTCTTGTATGCCCCTTGAAAACCCAGAAAGCCACATTTTCTGCAATTAAAAGATTAAATTTGTTTTGGAATTGAATTGATTGGGGGCAACTCAAAGGCATGTAACGATAGTATCAACAACTGACTGATGTAAAAGCTTTAGCAATTAAATAAGGACATAAAAATAAATTTCAACAACCCCTGGCCTCCCTCTAGCTGGCCTCCCACATGACCACTTTCCCCTCAGCCTCTTGTGGTCGCCAACCACGTGAAAACATTACACATCAGCAAAAATCAAAAAGTGGAGATACTAAGNAATAAATTTCAACAACCCCTGGCCTCCCTCTAGCTGGCCTCCCACATGACCACTTTCCCCTCAGCTTCTTGTGGTCATAGATGGGCCAACCACGTGAAAACATTACACATCAGCAAAAATCAAAAAGTGGAGATACTAAGATGATTAAAGATATATCACTTTCCGAAAGAAAAACATTAAGAGATATCAAAGAATTATCAGTTTGGATATTTAAAAGTGAATACTAAAGATAATGTTAATAACAGAACTAAAGCAATATGGATTGAGTTGGATTATGTGATCGATATTTGAGAGGAAAGTTTTACAAAACACACCCTCTTAAGCTATGATATTTCACTCTATTGGAACATGGATAGACAGAAACAATCATATAGAGAGACTGGTGCTTGGCGTTTCTCAAGGCAAGAACTATTATAAGGAGGATTCGTTTTTCCAAATTCGAGGTAACTCCAATCCTTAATCAGGGTATTCATTATGATTTATGGTTTAAAGTATGGACCAATACCGACTCGATACCTTTCCTTTCAAGAATGGCATAAAATCATAAGATCTTGAGTTTCATTCCCATCATCTTCGTTTGGTCTTTCGTTTNCGACTCGATACCTTTCCTTTCAAGAATGGCATAAAATCATAAGATCTTGAGTTTCATTCCCATCATCTTCTTTTGGTCTTTCGTTTGAACGGTGTACTCTTTGTCAAAGGGCTGATTCTTTATAACCCGTTTTGCTCATAAGTAAGTGTGAACAAGTACGCGTGAACAGCATTTTTGGAACATTATTTAAGTCAAAATTGAGGTTTGTGGCCTTTCTACTTCCATATCTTCAACTTCCCTCTAGGTCTGGAGTCCACATTTTCTAAATTTGAATGATGACAACTCCTAATATAAACCAGAAGTCTCACTCAATTCATAATTAACAACTCAGTCAAGTCGTTCGAGACATAGTTGTGACACCGCGAACTATCTTGCAATGCCGTGATATGGTCTTACTCTTCACCATGTTTGACTTCTTCTATCTATTATTATGTGTGTATAGTGACACCATTTCACAACACCACAACCAATGAATCTCAACACACTCTCAATCGATGGCTGATACTACAACTGTGAACCATATTATGATTTGTGTTAAAGTTATGGTTATTATACAAATTGAGCACAAAACAGATGCCGAGGGCTAGAGTTGTCATCGTCAGTACTGTCCGACAAGTCTTTGATGATAAATGTCATACCTATAAAGTACTTCAATTATAAAGATACTAACGAGGTTAGTAGGTTGGGTACGTTGAAGGATAGAGTTGGTTGAAGGTGTTAGGTGAGCTAGGGTAGCAGCTAACTTTGGCCACTGACACAGTCCATATTTGGCAAAAAAGGTCTAAAATGTAGTTTGTCCAAAGTTCAGTGGACATCCAGCCTATCAAGTCAATGTCCAACTGGACACTCCATCTACAAGGTGGCCATCCAACGGTATGCCAAATATATGCAATGGAATGCATGTGGATGTCCAGTTGTCTTGGGTGAATGCCCAGTTCTCCAGGGTGGATGTCTGGTCGACTGTGGTGGACAAATAAAGATGTATTAGCTCCCAGTATCCACAACTGATCTATAGGTGGACGTCTAGTTGCCTAAAGAGGAATGTTCGGATTGGATTGTATGACTTTTATTCGAAGAAATTAACTTAAGAGGATTAAATTCTACTAATTGGATTGACTTAAAGATAGTCATATCTTGTCTTCTAGGATTGATTGAATTTGAGGAAGACACAATAGTTTTGTTTCATTTGAGATTACTGTCAGAATTGTAGGTGCAGCCAGACTATTAATTTAATCACTATTTTGGTCACTTGGCGTCAGATACGAGCTCACCCATTTAAATTACCTCACACATTAATGGAAGGGACTAGGCTTAGGATCGAGAGGTAGTCTTACGTAGTCCTGGTCCATGGAGATGGAGACACATGATTTTGGACTTCATTGGATTTACAAAGTGCCAAGAATTGTGATATTTAATGATTAATCAGATTTGAGATTGCAATATAATCACCAATATTTGGAGTTCCATGAATTTACAAATTGCTGAAAATTTGGGGCTCTGTTTCCCAAGTCCTGATTGATTCCGTGCAAAGGGTGGATTTGTAGTAATGTGAGTAATGTTAACGTCATGCTTTGGATTTGGGCCATGACACTTGAGCAGTTTCTAAAGCTAATGCCAACACCAGGAATGGTGTCTGGTTGATGAGAGGACTAAACATTGAAATGCATGACTGTAAACTACCAAGAAAATCATGATGAACATAAAATGCTTTCCATCTTATAGCATAAAGAAATGAATGCAAACCTGTGCAATTGCAGAAACAACAAGAAATGGCAGAGTTGCCGAAGCCACAAATGCCAATCTCCACTCCAGTAACATCCCAATAAAAACAGCAACAATAACAGCTGCACTGTCTTGAATGAAAATGGAAAGTCGGTTGCTAAAAGCAGCACGCACAAATGTAGCATCATTTGCTAAGCGCATGGAAAAGGTGTCAGATGTGTTCTCCTCTTCATCAAACCATCCAACTTCATTGCGCAGCATTGCTGTAGATGGTTGAAAATATGCTCACAATATTTATGCCCCCACATTTAGGACAATAAAAAGGCAAATAAAAGTTAAGAATTCATTACTCAGAGAAGATGCATGTGCTAAGAACAAAATGACTCACCTGAAAACATCAGTCTCCTAACTCGCTCAGTCATTTTCTCCCCCATTATGCCGAAGTAGAAGTGCTGCAAAAAATTGGCAACAACTGTTACCACACCCATGCATGTGATGATTGTGCACCATTTGTTCACTTCATAATGTAGGTGATGCCCTTCACCATCCCTGTAATATGTTGTTACTATAAGTGCAAGAACATAAGCAAGAAGAGGATTGAAAGATCCAAATATAGCAGCACCAAAGCTTCCTAGAACTGCATAAAGCCATTCTGCAAAACTGAGCCTCACAAGCCTCCAAAAGGATGGAGGCCGCTGAAGTTTTCTCTCATTTTCCTTCAGTTCTGAACGAGAACACTTATTTTTTGAACCAGATGGCAAAAACAGTGAAATGGGGGATGCAGGGTCTGAAGCATTTGAGGTTTCTTGTTTTGCAAGACTAGCATCAATCTTAGGCAATTCCGGTAACCTTGTTTCAAACCTAGACGTTTGCTCTGGGTGTGGGATTTGATCTTTTGTAGATTCTTCATAGTCATAGGTGCCATTTGATAGCTGAATAGTATGGATCCCATTTGTTTCCTGATGAGCAGGTGATTTAACCATCTTATGAAACAGTGGTGACTCAACTATATGAGGCGGTGATGAATCTTGGAAGTCGCTCCCTGATGATGAATCATTTTTAGTTTGGTAAGCTGTTTCCTTGTAGTCCCTAGTTGAAGTCCTGGAAACAGATCCCAAAGATATCAACTGCCAAAGAAGTGGGCCAATAACATTTCACTTTGCAACAAGAAAAAATTCCAGTAAAATGGATTCAATTTATTAACTGTTAATTTAGGTACAGCATACAAAAAACAAGTAGGTGACACAACATTGTCAGATATGATATAACATGCCATGGGTAAGAATATGAGACGTCTCAGAGACATCATAGAACACACGCCAGCTAAGCATATCTGACAAAGAGGACAGAGGGTAAAACCACCAGAGACTGCCTAGGATCCTTCATTAATGTGTTGTTTTGTACTGCTCTTTATGAATACTGCAAATTAAGCAAGTATACTCAGTTTGAACACAATTTGTATTACAGAAGCACTATCATAATCTAGGTTAGCAGGTTGAATGCTAAACAATAACAAACCGTTTGANAATACTGCAAATTAAGCAAGTATACTCAGTTTGAACACAATTTGTATTACAGATGCACTATCATAATCTAGGTTAGCAGGTTGAATGCTAAACAATAACAAACCGTTTGACAATTCACGAGTTTCCATGTCCAAAGAATTAGGATAGGTTGACTCTGACTGGTCGACACACTGCACCGGACACATACACACTATCTTCAGCATGGGCATCAGTTAATGCACAATATATACCTTTTAGGAACTTCCGCTTCTTCACACCTAAAGAGCTCTGCATATTGTCCACCCAAGGTTAACAGTTCATCATGTGAACCCATTTCAACAAGTTGGCCCTCCTCCATAACAGCAATATAATCTGAAGTCCTTATAAGGCTTAGCTTTCGAGCTATCATAACAGTTGATCGCCCCAACATAATGGAATCTAGAGCCTCCAGAACAGCCCTTTCTGCTTCAGAATCGAGACTTCCCGTAACTTCATTAAGCAGGAGAAATGAAGGGTTCAAAAGCACTGCCCTGGCAAGAGAAATTTTTATTTTCTGTTCTTCAGTCAGTGATAATCCAGCTCTACCCACCTGAAATGCATTAACATGAAGTAAAAGCATCAATGAAAAAAGTATCATAAGCATATTGTGGGTTCAAGATGATTTTCAGTGCTTTTGACCTGTGTTTCATATCCTTTTTCGAGAGAGCTGATATAGGCATGCAAATGCGCTATCTTAGCAGCTTCTTCAATCTGATCTGTACTAACATCAGCTCGTCCATAAGCAATGTTATCCCTCACGTTCAGGCTCAGTAAGGCAGGTTCCCGGGTTACTAGTCCAATTTGGTTCCTTAACCATTCTAGTTTCAGGCTTCTAATATTTTCTCCATCCAAAAGCACTTCTCCTGCACCATAAAAGAGAAAACCAGTCAAGTTTCAAAACATAGGGAGAAGAGAGTAATACAATTCTTGCAGTTGCAGCAAGCATCCAAGAGGAAGATGAAATCTAAAATCTGAAAATTGCAACTTGAGAAAATGCAGTACCTAAAGTGGGCTCATAAAACCGTTCCATGAGCGGAAATACACTACTTTTTCCTGATCCATTCCTGCCGACAAGTGCCACGGTTTTCTTAGTGGGTACAATAAGGCAAAACCCGCGTAAGATAGGTATTTCAGGACGACAGGGATAACTGAAATAAACATTCCGGAACTCGATGTCTCCTCGTATAGAAGCTAAGATATTTCCATCCTCATTAGGAGTAAAGCTTGAATGGCTGATCATCTCATAAAGTCTATAAGCAGCAATTCGCCCTTGTTCAAAGGAATAAAAGTTGGTTGCTGCTTGGTTCAACCCACTACAAACAACATTGGGATAAATGATGGAGAGAAAGGGAGAGGGAGAGAGAGAGAGTACACAAAAGGAAGGGAATGGGGTGCTTACAGGCCACTTAAAATTATAGCAAAAAGAGCTACGATTATTTCACCACCACTGGCTTTTCCGCGTGAAACTAGGAACCTTCCAACCCAAAGTTGTAAGGCACATGAAAATATTGCAAGTCCATACGTGAACCCAAGACCAAGCCCTTGCACAAGGCTTATTAATATACCATATCTCAATGTTGCCTGAAGAGAAGTTGCATAAGAATACTTGGCCAATGTATCATTCGTGAATGCATATACTGTCCTAATGCAAGAAAGTGCCTGCAAAAAAGAGAAATTGTATCTAAGAAACAATGGATTTCTACAACATAGAAGCACAATAGAAGTTAATTGTTTGGGTCAAAGACTTCAACCGCTGTGTTGGTCTACCTACAACAGAATATGATTAAGAAAATTCAAGTTTGAGGCACGAAAACCAGATACATAAGCGGGGGGGGGGGAGGTTGGATAGGAAAAAGAAGATGAAAAACAATTTGCTCCATCCCAGAAAAAAAAAATTCATCACTGAAAAGCAGAAAGTCCATGTCTCGGGTGATAGGGCTATGAGAGGAGACGATAAAATTTAAAAGTGTTCTCAAAATACTTAAGTTCTATGGTGATAAACAGCAGTATGATTCATTTTTGTAGGATGTGGGGTACGACGATGTGAAGTTGACGCAGGCAGCACAGCTGACACTTATTTACTTGGCCAAAGCATATGGGAAAGAAGAGAATATAGGTAGCAAAAAAATAAGAATAACTA
Source organism: Ilex paraguariensis (assembly GCA_963454935.2). Classification (NCBI taxonomy): domain Eukaryota; kingdom Viridiplantae; phylum Streptophyta; class Magnoliopsida; order Aquifoliales; family Aquifoliaceae; genus Ilex; species Ilex paraguariensis. The sequence goes on along the minus strand of CAUOFW020005169.1, from coordinate 1,556,092 downwards.
AAGCAAGGGTAAGGATGTCTATCACTTGCCTCTTCCAGACCACACTATAGGTGGGAGTCTTGTGCACCAAGTCCAACGACAAAAAAAAGAGTATCCAGACCTTTCTTTGATTCTGGTGTATAGAGAGGCGGCTCAAGAGAATGTGGTCAGTCTCTAGGAGCAGTTTTGGCTCCAGATATTGCAGATCTTAAAATTTTAGCTTAAGCATGGAATAGAATTCAATTTTACAGATTGGTTGGAGTGGAAGGAACAAGGGAGGAAAATCAATTTTACAGTGAGATCTTTTCACACCCAGCTGTTTCGTGGGGAGGAATAAGTCAAGTATTCCTCACATCAACTTAAGACCATTTGTAGCGATTTACACTAGTGTAAAATTTTCCATTGATCAGTACTAAAAACTCTCTACCTATCAACAAAATACGAAAAATTTGTGCAGTTTAGAGGGTATTTTTAATTTACAATGTGGACGAAGATGATTACTAATCTCCAAAGAAGTGATTTAATAGCTACTTAGTATATAATTATTGCCCTCATTAGTTGAGTAGAGCTTTTTTCTTACTGCCTTTGTATGACACTGCAATCTGCAAATGGCAAGGTCAACACGTATCCCTAAGTAAAACTAGAATTATAATTTCATCCGCGAGCATCACTTACAAATGTGATCCAATAAGCTTACCTAAAACAGTAAATGCAAGAAGCACAAAACTTGAATCTGTATTCAAAGAATTAAGGAAAAAAATTCCCTGGAGAAGACAGAAGAATCTCTTCCTAACCTGCTCAGCAGTGCTTGCTGCCTCAGCATAAGCATCTTGAATGCTGTCTGCAAGTCTGTGGAGAAAAATATTCGACATTCCCCCTCCAGCAAGAATGAATGGACCAGTGGCTAGTGTTATTAGGGCAATCTGCCAACAGCTGGCAAATCCAATGACAAGTCCACTGAAAAATGTTGACATGTTGTGAATATAATTCCCAACCTGACAAGGTAAAGCAGATCTTTTATGGCCACAACCAACAAGACAGTGAAAGTGATGAAGCAAACCTAAAGTGACTTCACGACAACAATAATTATAACAATGAAAATTCAACAAAAAACTAATTAGCAAAGTGTAATTTGTACAGTCCATACACAAAGCATAATTAGTCCAGTCCAAAACTTACTTTTTCACTAAGAGCGGACTGAATGATTAGCACATCGCTTAAAACTTGGCTCACAATGTCCCCGTTGTTCCCATATGAATCAAAAAAGCTCATGTCCTGGTTAAGTAATACTTGGACATACTTTGACCTAATGACAGCAGTCTGCCTTTCCCCAGTAAGAATCCAGCACAAAACCTCTATCACATAAATGGAAGTAACATTAAAACATCAAAAAGCTTCAAATACAGAATGACGGCATGAAAAGAAGCAACTAAAATTGAGTCTTACCTATCCAACCTGCAGCAAAAGCACCCAAAGCCATATAAATAATATACCAAGCGTGCTGCACGATAAACGAATACAAAGTTCAATTGTCTGCACCTGGAAGAAAGAAAGCAACAAAATTGGCCACATACTATGCTATCTAGATATCATGAAGTAGAAGAGTTTTCTTTTCAATAACCTGTTCCAAGACTCAAAGGGACACAGTTCTTTAAAAAGTATGAAAAAGGCTATGACAATGTATACTTGTATCTATTGCCTATCTTGCGGGATTGGAATATATAAACAAGAAATGCAAGCGGGTCCAAGACACCAAAATGGCCATTAATTTGATGCCCTTGCTTTACCTTCACCAAATATTTCACACAAGTATGATCATAGTATATTGGTGTTAATATAGCTATGGGAACAATACATTAAAACATTTTTAAAAGTAGGCGCAAGCAGTGGGAATTTTCTACAAGTCACAATAACATGATATGTACACAACAAAAAGTTAAGGGGTCATTGTTGATAATAACTTGGCCAGAACCCAAAAATGACACGACCAGCTAGCTCATATTATAAATGACTTAACTCCAAAACAAATAACTCGTTTTGACATGACAAACTCCTTTAGTTAGCACTGTTGAGAGAGAAGGCATTCTAATCATTTCATTTGTGATTTGATATTTATGTGGATAATTGTAAGATTATAAAGCTTTTTACTTCGGCTTGCCAGTATCGAAACCACCTGAATTGTTATTTTATGGAGCCTATGAATTGTGCATCTTGTTAAAATAGAAATGATTCCTAGTCCTGGAATCCTGTTTTAGGCGTTTAGATGCGAAACTACACAATTGATGCAAGATTTGGGTTAGTATAAAATATTAAGTCATGAATAATTAAAACAAGTCGGGTTAGAACTGAAAAAAAACTATATATCCATTACATATTTAATTATTCACATTGCACAGGAGCGAGCGATATGTATTACTAATGTCATTTACTAGTGGAAGAAAGCAGAACAAGGTTGTCAAAAAACCACCTGAGTGAACTTCTGAAACAATTCATCCGATCCTAGTGAACGATCAAAGCTCAGCAAATGTATAATCTTCCCGAACAAATACAAATACACCACAATCGCCGCCCCATGGGCCGCCGCAGCCAACGACCCAACAACTATTCTGAGCCCAATCAACTCCGTCGGCACAAGCAAACAGCCCCAAAAATGGCACGGCGGCCGGTGGTGGTTCCGCCTCGTCCTCAATTTCCTCTTCATCATCTGCTGGGCCCACCGCCTCAATGCCCGGCTCTACGTACGCAAAAGGTGATTCAGGCGGCTCCGACACCTCCGAGACCGGAGTTAATGGCTGCATGTGAGGCGGAGACCAACCAAAGACACCTCTGGCTGACATTGTCTTCAAGAATTCCGAGTAAAACCCTAAACCCTAATTTCATGCAAATGTCTGGAATCGGAAAAGATTGAATCTTTAAGGCATAATTGGGGTGGGTGGGTGGAGTGAGGAATTGTCGTTTCAGAACCTCTCTCTTCGAATGGCTTTATCTGATTTTTATTGGGTAATCAATGGTGAAGAATCGGTATATATATATATTATGTTGAACAGGCTGGGTTTTGGTATTCGTCTACTTCTTCCTCTGTACATGCCCCTCTATGTCTCTCTCTCTCTCTCTCTCTCTCTCAAATGAACGTCGTCTTCTTTGGTGCCTTTTNTATTATGTTGAACAGGCTGGGTTTTGGTATTCGTCTACTTCTTCCTCTGTACATGCCCCTCTCTCTCTCTCTCTCTCTCTCTCTCTCTCTCTCTCAAATGAACGTCGTCTTCTTTGGTGCCTTTTTTTTGTCGTTTACATCTCTCTCTCCCTCTGCATTGCTGGTGTCTTGAGGAGCCGGTTTTTGGCGGTTCTGTAGTCTTTGGGTGATGGGCGTTAAGAGCAAAGAGGCAACTACAATTTGGTCGTTGGAANTTTTTTGTCGTTTACATCTCTCTCTCCCTCTGCATTGCTGGTGTCTTGAGGAGCCGGTTTTTGGCGGTTCTGTAGTCTTTGGGTGATGGGCGTTAAGAGCAAAGAGGCAACTACAATTTGGTCGTTGGAAAGGTTTGAAATTGAATACGGGTGGTTGCATCGACTATCGACCAGATGGGTGTGTTAAGCAATTTCCTTATTTCCCTTTAAGACCCCTCCAGTAGGAGAAAATTTCAATTACACCTTTTTCAATTGATCATATCTTCAAGAACATTCTTTTATTTTTTGAATCTTGTGTTAATTAGAATAAAATTTTACTAAATTCTTCATAATATATTTTAGAAAAAATTNAACATTCTTTTATTTTTTGAATCTTGTGTTAATTAGAATAAAATTTTACTAAATTCTTCATAATATATTTTAGAAAAAATTTCATCCACACCCCCACTAGATAGACATATATTTAATGAGACCCCCTCTATTTTTAAAAATTTTTTACGTATTAAAATTAGGGTTAATTAAAATTTGATTCAACCTAATTAAAATTTATTTTTTTTATATTAAAATTTGAGTTGATTAAAAATTATAATTTTTTTTACGTATTAAAATTTGAGATGATTAAAATTCTATGCGAGACTCAAATCAAATTTTAATCAACTCGCATTAAATTTTAATCTGCACGAATTTTGATACATGAAAAATATAAATTTTAATTGAATCAAATTTTAATACGTAAAAAAATTTTAAATCAATTTGAATCAAAATTTAATAAATAAAAAAATATAAATTTTAATCAATTCGAAGCGAATTTTAATCTGGACTTATTGCTTGAGTAGAGCTCAAATCAGTCTTAATTTTAATACGTAAAAAATAAAATTTAATTAGCTTGAATCAAATTTTAATCAACTCAAATTTTAATATGCAGAAAAATTAATTTTAATTGACTCAATTTTTAATCAAATTTTATGTAGAAAGATTGTTTAGGATTTATATAGGATCAATTCTAGTATTTTAAATAACTTATTTCTGTTATAAATGATGGTTTAATAATAGGGGTACCAAATATGTTTAAATATAAATTAGACAGGGTGCCAATAATTTTTTTGATAATAGAGGGGTGTGAGGATACGGTAAACAAGAAAATTTTCCCTTATATAAAACATCACTGATAATGTTTTTAATTTATATTTAAACATCACTGAAACCCCCTTGTCATTCCTTTAAACCATCATTTCTAACAAAAAAACTCATCTACAATATTAAAATTGTCTGTATCTAAACCCCAAAAAAATTTTCTACATAAATTTTGATTAAAATTCAACCCGATCAAAATTTGTTTTTTTATATATTAAACCTCGATTTGAGCTAGTTAAAAAAAAAAATTTACGTATTAAAATTCAAGCTCAACCTATCCGACTAAAATTCTATTAAAATTCAAGTCAATTATTTTTTGGATTGTACTTGTTTACTTATTAAAATTCAAACCAATAAAAATTTGATTCAAACTGATTAAAATTCATTTTTTACGTATTAAAATTTGAATCGATCAAAATTTATATATTTTATGTATCAAAATCCAGACCAGTTAAAAATCCAATTCGAGTTGATTAAAACTCGATTCAAGCCGATTAATTTTAATCAGCTCAAATTTTAATGTAAAAAAATATAATTTTTAATCGATTCAAATTTTAATATATATATAAAAAATAAATTTTAATTAGTTCGAATTGAATTTTAATCTATCCAAATTTTAATACGTAAAAAAATTCAAAAAAATAGAGATTCTATTGAAGATATATCTATTTACAGGAAATATCAATAATAATTACCCAAGTAATTATATAAAGAGGTTGACCCACATCAATCACCAAGCGAATGATCTTCGCTTTGCAAGAACAACAAAAACCACCATCTTGTTTTTTCCTTTCTTCGGTGTTACCTTTTTCTTTCCAAAGGATGGGAGTCAAAAATAAAGTCAAGTCAGTCAGATTCGAACTACTCAGACTGTTTAACAGTCCTAATTAGTTACATCAAGTAGATCGATGTGTACGTAAAACTCATCCGATACTTTTTTATCTATTTTATTTCTTTGCAAATCATNCAGTCCTAATTAGTTACATCAAGTAGATCGATGTGTACGTAAAACTCATCCGATACTTTTTTATCTATTTTATTTCTTTGCAAATCATTCGCTATTAAAAATTATGGGACTCACTAGTACGAAGAAATCCCACTTGAATTGACCATATGCGATACAATAAATAGAAAAATAGAAAANTAATAAATAAAAAAATATAAATTTTAATCAATTCGAAGCGAATTTTAATCTGGACTAATTGCTTGAGTAGAGCTCAAATCGGTCTTAATTTTAATACGTAAAAAATAAAATTTAATTAGCTTGAATCAAATTTTAATCAACTCAAATTTTAATACGCAGAAAAATTAATTTTAATTGACTCAATTTTTAATCAAATTTTATGTAGAAAGATTGTTTAGGGTTTATATAGGATCAATTCTAGTATTTTAAATAATTTATTTTTGTTATAAATGATGGTTTAATAACAGGGGTACCAAATATGTTTAAATATAAATTAGACAGGGTGCCAATAATTTTTTTGATAATAGAGGGGTGTCCTGAGGATATGGTAAACAAGAAAATTTTCCCTTATATAAAACATCACTTATAATGCTTTTAATTTATATTTAAACATCACCGAAACCCCCTTGTCATTCCTTTAAACCACCATTTCTAACAAAAAAATTCAACTAAAATATTAAAATTGTCCGTATCTAAACCCCAAAAAACTTTTCTACATAAATTTTGATTAAAATTCAACCCGATCAAAATTTGTTTTTTTATATATTAAACCTCGATTTGAGCTAGTTAAAAAAAAATTTACATATTAAAATTCGAGCTCAACTTGATCTGACTAAAATTCTATTAAAATTCAAGTCAATTATTTTTTGGATTGTACTTGTTTACTTATTAAAATTCAAACCAAAAAAAATTCGATTCAAACTGATTAAAATTTATTTTTTACGTATTAAAATTTGAATCGATCAAAATTTATATATTTTATGTATCAAAATCCAGACCAGTTAAAATCCAATTCGAGTTGATTAAAACTCGATTCGAGCCGATTAATTTTAATCAGCTCAAATTTTAATATATATAAAAAATAAATTTTAATTAGTTCGAATTGAATTTTAATCTACCCAAATTTTAATATGTAAAAAAATTCAAAAAAATAGAGATTCTATTGAAGATATGTCTATTTACAGAAAATATCAATAATAATTACCCAAGTAATTATATAAAGAGATTGACCCACATCAATCACCAAGCGAATGATCTTCGCTTTGCAAGATCAACAAAAACCACCATCTTGCTTTTTCCTTTCTTCAGTGTTACCTTTTTCTTTCCAAAGGATGGGAGTCAAAAATAAAGTCAAGTCAGTCAGATTCGAACTACTCAGACTGTTTAACGGTCCTAATTAGTTGCATCAAGTTGATTAATGTGTACGTAAAACTCATCCGATACTTTTTTATCTATTTTATTTCTTTGCANCGGTCCTAATTAGTTGCATCAAGTTGATTAATGTGTACGTAAAACTCATCCGATACTTTTTTATCTATTTTATTTCTTTGCAAATCATTCACTATTAAAAATTATGGGACTCACTAGTACCAAGAAATCCCACTTGAATTGACCATATGCGATACAATAAATAGAAAAATAGAAAAAAAAATGAATCGAAAGAAATCTTACTCCAAACTAACCTTCCACAATTCACCATCGCACAACCTGAATGCGAGTCTAGGTAAATGGACTTGCGAACAATAAGTTGTGGAAGCAACAACTTTCACAAGTGTCATGTGCCAACTTTAAATTTTCTTTATTTTTTTTTTTTTTAGTTCAAGAGTCAGAGGTGTCTATATCAACTTACGCGCACTTTAGCTAATTTTTCCTTTGTTCGATTAAAAGCANTTTTTTTTTTTTAGTTCAAGAGTCAGAGGTGTCTATATCAACTTACGCGCACTTTAGCTAATTTTTCCTTTGTTCGATTAAAAGCAGATCATCCACGTTGAAACTAGGATATTCATGAAAGATAAATCTCAAACCCAAGGAATTGCTAAAATTCGAATTCAGGACGCCTGAATGTATAANCAGATCATCCACGTTGAAACTAGGATATTCATGAAAGATAAATCTCAAACCCAAGGAGTTGCTAAAATTCGAATTCGGGACGCCTGAATGTACAGCTCATTTTTGTTATCATTTAAGCTATATTTTGGGGTTACAACTATAAAACTGTCTCACTATGCATTGTTGGAGTGGATTGATTTCATGAACTTAGTGTTATACATATAATCATTCAGTTTAATGTACACACATATCTGTCTCTATTCCAATTTGGTGCAACTTTGCCTTTTATAGTCTTCCTCAATATAGGTCCATTTGCGGCAACTGCTGCAACTTTTAACATGTGAAATTTGGCTCTTTCTGCCATATGCCAAGAAAAAGAAGTTTGAGTAGTGATTACAATGAATACAAGAATGGTTAACATTAAGTTATAAAGGGGCTCTTCTCTGCCTATTTAGCTGCCACTCATTCAAAATGTTTGAAGGACATAAAGTCACTGTTTATAAGAGGGTCCTTGAAATATTAATATTGGGTGGATAAAGCGNTTTAGCTGCCACTCATTCAAAATGTTTGAAGGACATAAAGTCACTGTTTATAAGAGGGTCCTTGAAATATTAATATTGGGTGGATAAAGCGGACTTGACTTTACTCATTTGATTATTTAGTATTAAATAGTGATATCACGTGATGATATTAATGTAACATTAATATGACATTTCTTGATTTATCCTTATAAAAAAATTAAAACAGAAGTTCATAAAGCAGAAGGTAAGATACCAATTTTATTTTATTTTTAAAGTCCCCCCGTTAGAGCATCTCCAATAACAAATTGCATTTTAGCTACTCAAAAATCAACTTTTTCTATTTTAACTACTCACTATTTCAATACACACTCCAACAGATTTTCTATATTTTTAATTACTTCTTTTAAATATTATTTCTCATTCCTTTTATATTATTTTTTTTGGGAATAATAAAAGGGAGAAAGAGAGAGAATGGAAGAAAGGAGATGACNTATTTCTCATTCCTTTTATATTATTTTTTTTGGGAATAATAAAAGGGAGAAAGAGAGAGAATGGAAGAAAGGAGATGACGAGAGATAAAATAATATAAAATATGTTTACAAGTTGCTACAATGATACTCTATATTTAAAGTATCACTGTAGCAAAAATATATTTTAGAGTATATGAACAATTTTNGACGAGAGATAAAATAATATAAAATATGTTTACAAGTTGCTACAATGATACTCTATATTTAGAGTATCACTGTAGCAAAAATATATTTTAGAGTATATGAACAATTTCTGTTGGAGCATGACTTTTGGCTTTGATTAGCTAAATTTTAACTATTTTTTTCATTTACAAAGATGCTCTTATGTAGCTAAGGGCCCATTAAATTTAGCCCATCAAATGAAAGAGAAAGTATATCAAGCGCATGTTTGCCTCTCNATTTTAACTATTTTTTTCATTTACAAAGATGCTCTTATGTAGCTAAGGGCCCATTAAATTTAGCCCATCAAATGAAAGAGAAAGTATATCAACCACATGTTTGCCTCTGNAGAGAAAGTATATCAAGCGCATGTTTGCCTCTCTTGTGTTTGATAGGGTATACGAAAAAATAGAAGGATAAAAAATGTGAGTAATATATTTTATAGGCTTTAAGAGAGGAATTATTCATTATCTTCTTTGTGTTTGGTAGAAGGGATAAAAAATTAGTAAGACTGATTTTTTTTGTTTTTTTTTTGTATTTGATAGAGTGAAAAGTATAAGGATGTACATATATATATTTTACCATTATTTTTTTATTTTTATTTTGGTACACTGGAAAAATAAAATGAAAACCACCAAGGCTCTCTAATGAAACAAGTATTGGCTAAATTAGCTCGAAGCACCGCTCTAATCTCCACCGGGGATTACCCAAGAAAACAAGGGTCTGTTTGGTTTGTGTTTCAAAGAANCCGCTCTAATCTCCACCGGGGATTACCCAAGAAAACAAGGGTCTGTTTGGTTTGTGTCTCAAAGAATAGTATCTGAAAACAGTTTTTGAGAAGAGTTTTAAGAAAATGATTTTGATATTTTTTGAGATAAAAAACTTATTTGGTTAGATGATTTCAAAAATAATTTTGCAATACAGAAAATAGTAAAATTTGTTTGGACAGNTTTGGTTTGTGTCTCAAAGAATAGTATCTGAAAACAGTTTTTGAGAAGAGTTTTAAGAAAATGATTTTGATATTTTTTGAGATAAAAAACTTATTTGGTTAGATGATTTCAAAAATAATTTTGCAATACAGAAAATAGTAAAATCTGTTTGGACAGTCTAAATATATATTTAAACAGTAATTCAAACATTAATAAAAAAATATAAAAAAATATTTTTAGATTGACAAATTCATAAAAAAAATTCAATAAACCAAATTTTAAATATATATATATATATATATATATATATATAAATTCCTATATATATATATATATATAAATAAATAAATAACTCTGAAAACAAGCTACACTTGTTTTCTGTTTCTTTGATTCAAATCTCATTTTTTCCCAAAACTTAGAAAACAAAAATACTAAACAAACAGGTTTTAGGTGTTTTCGAAATTTTGAGAAAAAAAAACTATTTCCGAGATGATAATCAAACATGGCCCAAACTTTCCCCTCTATCTGACTCCCAAGTTTGCAAGAGCGTTCGCACATTAGTTTCCTTCCCTCAAGACATATTTCATAACATTGCTCGAATCATGTAATAGCCTATTACAATAGGCAATGAGCACCCTGTTGGGGTTGGACTCCTCCCTCAGTTGCTTCAACAATGAGTAGACTTCATAGGAATCCGTTTCCACCTCAACTCCAGACAAACTTTGCTCCTTAATCAGCTCTAGACCTTTGAACAATGCCCACATTTCTGCTTTCAAGCTAGTCATTGTATTCAGTTTCCCATAGAAACCTGCAGTACCCTTGATCATCCCTCAAAACTCCTCCCAAGCCTGTTATTCCTGGATTTCCTTTCAAACATCCGTCAGTAAGCTTCAACCTACCTGTAAGAGGAAAAGACCAAGCAATTAGTCTAACCTCATTAATTTGCCTAGTTATTTTGAAAGCACTATTGATCTCTATGGACAGTTTGATAGCATTCCTAACCACAACCTCGGGTTTGTGGTCAAATTTTTAATGCACTCCTTGTTTCTATCTTTCCAAATGGTCCATGTAAGACAAATGAATTATATTGTATGTTCCTTATCATTCCATGAGACTTGTTTTCTTTCTCTTATATTTCTTACCATCCAGACATTAAGGCTTAAAGTATGATCTGAGAGAATTTCTTGCTGGTCTAAGAAGGTTCTCCAGATTTTATGGGCCTTACTACAGTCTCTCAAGATGTGCAAAGTTGTTTCAACTGAAGAATTACATCTAGTACAGGTGCTATCAACAACCAGATTTCTTGTAACTGAATGGTTTGAGAGAACTCAATCATTTTGAACCAACCAAATAAAGTATTTGATTGTTTGGGGAATTTCAGTTTCTAAATCTTAAGTTTTTGATGTTTTCAAACCTTTTATNAATCATTTTGAACCAACCAAATAAAGTATTTGATTGTTTGGGGAATTTCAGTTTCTACATCTTAAGTTTTTGATGTTTTCAAACCTTTTATTGCATTTTGAGAAACCCATAACATTTTTCACAAGTGATGGTGGTTGAGAGTTTACTTCTTAATGAGTATTGTGTGCTTCATGGAATTCAACAAAAAGAAATGTAAACCTTTTTGCTAGTAGCAACTCTTCAAGTTGGAGGGAATCCTCCTTTAGCTTGAATGTTCTTTTGGAATCATCCTCCACATCGCCAGTCCCCCACGGCACGAGTTCTTGCTTTTCATGACTGTGTCTCCCCCTCTGCTTATATGAGTTTGACCCACCTTTGACTTTGCTTGCTTCTGACTCCCTATGAGCCATTTTACGACCTGACCTTTTTGGAGGGTCGGCGGGACATGGGAGCCTCAGCTCATGCATTAGTTTACCGAAATCACATCTGCNTCATGACTGTGTCTCCCCCTCTGCTTATATGAGTTTGACCCACCTTTGACTTTGCTTGCTTTTGACTCCCTATGAGCCATTTTACGACCTGACCTTTTTGGAGGGTCGGCGGGACATGGGAGCCTCAGCTCATGCATTAGTTTATCGAAATCACATCTGTCATACCACTTCCTTCTATTCACAAGGCGAGCAGCCCTTAAACAAAAAAGCCCTAAGAGGGCTCTTCTTTATATATTACATAAGCCCTAAAGTAGGTAGCCCCGGAATTCATAGGTATAGGAAGAGTCTTATCAAATAGAGATTTTTTCTTTCTACCATCTTTCGATTATTAATACGTACAATATATAAGAACAACTAATACAAAGAGTATTATACCCTTAATCGTGAACTATCAATTGCTTGTTGTATCCTGTGAATTGTGTGAAAGTAGGATTCTCCAAGTATGGANTAGGTATAGGAAGAGTCTTATCAAATAGAGATTTTTTCTTTCTACCATCTTTCGATTGTTAATACGTACAATATATAAGAACAACTAATGCAAAGAGTATTATACCCTTAATCGTGAACTATCAATTGCTTGTTGTATCCTGTGAATTGTGTGAAAGTAGGATACTCCAAGTGTGGGNTACAAAGAGTATTATACCCTTAATCGTGAACTATCAATTGCTTGTTGTATCCTGTGAATTGTGTGAAAGTAGGATTCTCCAAGTATGGAGGCCAAAATTTTTTCTAAAACATTCTTGGTGGGAAAAAAATTGAATGAAAGATCTAACTGAATTGAATTGGGTTCATGAATCTAAGAAACTAGTGAGAATTCTTGATTTCTTTCAATTTGAAAATCCAAGATTTGAATTGATATCCTTTCATTAATTCCTCCTAAATTGCATTGATTTATTCTAAAGATTTCATTTCAATTGGAATTTGGTTATTCACCATGTACGAGGATCCCCGCTAAGCATCCATGTTGAATGGTTAAAGCGCCCAACTCATAATTGGCAAATTCGTAGGTTCAATTCCTACTAGATGCGCACCAATGGGACCTAGTGCCTAATGTAAGAATCCCTAAGGATGCGTTGTATCCTAAGTCTCATTTGAAACCGATTAAGTCAACTTTCTTAGCTCTAACTTATGAACTTGTTGCTTATGGATCAATGCTGAGATTAGACAATGACAGGAAGCCTTCTTTTTGTCAGTAGTGCTGTGGAGGGAGAGGGTACGTTTTGTCCTTGGCCCGACTATCATTGAGACGACCAATATAGATCTTGATTGCTTTGAGCGTTGGGTAGGTCCAAAACTGCTCATGTTTGAATAGTTTGAATATTAGGGCGAGTAAATTAGGTATGGTGATTGAGGGAGCGAGTCAATAGGAAAACCAACTACACTAAGAAAGACTAAGGGTGGGGCTCGCTAAAGAAACTCGATGGTCGCATCCTTCTCTTTTTTTTTTGAGTGGTCGCTTCAAAATAGAGTATTGGATTGGAGTCCAATAGGGAAATATCTCAAAGGTCTCACTCTTGCCAACCTTCTGTCCAGGATGTCCAATCCCAATTGTTGTTCAAAGTATCTATGTTCTCCTCTTGGATACGTAACTCATAAACTGATTTTGAGGTGAAGTTTCTATTACTTACAGGCCCCAAAAAGGTGTATCTTGAAGGAAGTTAGGAGGGGGGCAAAGGGGTAAAGAATAAGCCATCCAAGATATTTTAAGGAAGAACCATATCTGCCCAGTGGAACATCCACTTACTTTGGTGAACAATGAAATTTGCCACGATGCTTTCCAAGTCTGCTGAATGTGGTATCTGGATTCTTTGATGTAGGGGAGAATCTCCTATCCACCAATCTGTCCAAAAATAAATTTTACCACCATTTCCAATTATCCCTTAGTTCCTTTATCAATTATGTCCTGTATTTTAAGAATTTCTCTCCAAGTAGGAGAGCCATTGTTTTTCATATGCCAATGATTTTGGTTATCTACTAAGTATTTGCTCTTAATAACATCAACCCAGAGTGCTTTGTTATTGATCTTAACCTTCCACCCTAGTTTAGAAATTAAGGCAATATTGTTATCCCTGAATTTTCCTAGCCCTAAACCCTCTACCTTCTTTGGCGTACAAATGTGGTTTCAATTTATCAAATGAATTCTTTTTCTTCTCCACAGTGTCCTTCCCCACCTCCCTCCGGAGAGAAAGGAAGTCTCTAGTTACTCTATCCAACTAGTTACATGTGCTTTGTGGAAGCCAACTAGCTTGCATACATAAAATTGGGCAGGGCTAAGGTAAATGCTTGTATTAGTGTGGACCTTGTTGCCATTGATAGTGCTCTAGTCTTCCAACCACTAAGCCTACTCGAAACTCTTTCAACAATATAATGGTAATGTTGCTTAGAAGATCTATTATGAACAATGGGAATTCCTAAGTATTTACTTAGGTCATTCGTGAGGGTCAACCCCATTTTCCTTCCTAGTCTTAAAGCTTGAGTTCTCCCAACATTAGGTGACATGAAGAACCTAGATTTGTTTAGGCTAACTTTAAGGCCTGAAATAGTGCTCCTCCGATCATCACACAATCCTTTTCAGTGGCTTTAGAGAACAAAATAATGTCATCCACAAAAAATAAATGTGTAATTTCAGGGCCATTTCTAGAAGCCTTAAGCCCTTTCCAAAGTCCTTGGCTCACTTTTTGATCAATAATCTAACCAAGCTTTTCCAATGCAAAGAACAAACAAATATGGTGAAAAAGGATAGACCCTGTCTTAATCCCCTTCTAGGGGTAATTGAGTCCAGTGGGGAGCCATTCCACAAAATTGCAAGAGATGGTCCAGTCACACAACTCATAATTAAGTCGATCCAAGAAGCAAGAAAATTAAAGTCAATTAATGGTGGTGTTTGATAAAATTGAAGTCTGAAAGTTGAAAGTTGAAGTCTGAAAGCTGAAAGTTGAATANTGTCTTAATCCCCTTCTAGGGGTAATTGAGTCCAGTGGGGAGCCATTCCACAAAATTGCAAGAGATGGTCCAGTCACACAACTCATAATTAAGTCGATCCAAGAAGCAGGAAAATTAAAGTCAATTAATGGTGGTGTTTGATAAAATTGAAGTCTGAAAGTTGAAAGCTGAAGTCTGAAAGTTGAAAGTTGAAGTCTGAAAGCTGAAAGTTGAATACTGAATTTGTGGACTGTTTGGTATTCATTGAAATTTAAGTACTGAATTGAACTAAACTGTTTGATAACTACACAGAGCTAATGTATGAAAATAAATTAATTTTAAGTTTTATCCTTCCACTCTTTAATTTGAAAATATTTATAAAATATGTCATAACATAAATCATAATCACTATTATTATATTGTAGTCTACATTTAACAAATATTTCATCAAAATAAATAAATAAATAACATTTGAATAATACAATAAGTGAACAATAACAAATTGAATAACATAATAAGTAAACAATAACATCTGATAAAAAAAAAGAACAGTAACTAATAAATAATCAAATAATATTGAAAAAATACAATAAATTAGATTTCATTTACAATATGTGTGTGTGCAATGCATATGTCTGTGTGTAATTGTGTGTGTCCAGTGTGTGCAGTGCGTGCNATAAATTAGATTTCATTAACAATATGTGTGTGTGCAATGCATATGTCTGTGTGTAATTGTGTGTGTGCAGTGCGTGTATTTGTGTGTGTAATTATAATTATGTATGTATATTTTTGTTACAGAAAACAAGGGAAAGAAAAAAAAAATGAGATCGACAAGAAGAATATATAGGTTAGGGGTTTGAAGAGAAGGCTAATGAGAGTTTTAATAGCATTGTAAAATATTTTAGGGTATAATTATATTGTAAATATTATTAAAAATAATTTTGTTGAGTGCTTTCAGCTTTCAGTTTTCAGTTTTCAGAATTAAGTAAGAGACCTCCTACTTAATATTGTAATCTATTTTTTAGGAGCACTTAATAAATAAAGAGAATTTAAATTTTGTTTATCAAATGAGCTTAATTAATAAGTGTTGAATATATTTATTTTAAGTGCTGAATTTGAGTTAACAAACACACTCAATGTCTGATGCATAAATGGCCAGCTTATGCAAATCATAGGTGTCATTTATGACTACAACCGCTCACTTTCGCTATGACCGATACTTAAATTAATTTCTCTCTTCTTTATATTTGTAATTTGATTTTTAGTGTGAATAAAAAATATATTTATAATTGATAATTTTTTTATTATTTTATGTCTTCAAGACAGACAATAACTAGTTAATAAAAAAATATGATATACGTATATATCAAAAGATTTTTAGACAAATAGCATATATTTTGACACACATAATTAAATTTTCATCTATTTTTTCTCCAAATTTTACAGAGATTGATATTGGTGAGTTAAAAGAAAAGTTAATCAATTTTTTTTTCATCATTTAATTTTTTTTTTATCAAACATGATAATTTATCTATCCCTCAAATTTTTTATTATTCCAATTTGTTAAGCTTCTATTTTTTCTATCATTACAACCAAAGCATAAAGAGAAACGAACGCCATTTCATTGGGTAAAAAGTGAAAATACATACCAAAGATTAATACTTGGACTCCTTAAAATATTGAAGAAAAGTTATCTTTGACCCGGTAGTTAAAGAAGCGGAGACGTTAATAGCTTTCGAAGTTAAAACTTTATTTTTTGACTCGGTTATCCTTTTTTTTTAAGTAACACTATATATAACTATTTTATAAAAATACTAGTCATTGTCAGTATATGAAGGTCTGTATAATCCATAAAAAAATTACAAGTAATTATCCATTTTGAAAAAGAAAGTGGGTCAAAAATATTCATATCAATTCTTTTAAAATAATCAAAAATATACCATCGATCATATCTTTCATTTTAATAGACCTATCCCAAAAATGTATAAAAAAAATTTCCCAAAATAATATCACATATACAAATACCTCGGAAAAAAAAATACAAATGAATCTAATAAAATTTATAATTTTAAGTAATAAATAAAATTTTACTCATTTATAAGACGTATGAATTTATTACCATTGTCATCATTCAACCAAATAACACAAAATAATTATAAATTCAATTACTTGTTATTTTTTTTATTGCTATTAGCTTGGGGTTTGAATTTTTTTTGTTTTTTTGGTGCAATTGGTTGACTTTGATTTTTTTTTTTGGTGCAACTTGACTTTGCATGTCTACAACTTGGATTTTTTTTTTTTAGCATTCAAATATTTGGTTTTGTTATTTTTTTTATCGGTGATTAGCTTGAGCTTGAATGTTTACGACTTGGAAAAAAAAATTTTATAGCTGATTTTGAATATTTTTTTTTGGTGCAATTGGTTTCATTTAATTTTTTTTATTAGTCATTGCTTTTTTTTTTATTGGTAATTAGCTTGTTTTGAATTTTTTTTGTGCAATTAGTATCACTTATTATTTTTTTTATTGGCGATTAGCTTAGTTTTGAATTTTTTGATTTTTGTGGTAAGTTTGATTTTGAATGTCTACAAAATTTTTTTTTAACATTTAAATATTTTCTCTTCTATAGAATCATACAAATGTATGATTAAAAAGTACCGAAAATAACAATAGTATATTTCACACATAACATTTAACAATAATAAAATCATGTCAAAACTGCAAATTTTGAATAAAAAAGCACTGAAAATAACAATACACATTTAACACATAAAATTCACTCACAAAAGTAAAATGAATGAGATAGAGAGAGTGTCTGTAAGAGAGAAAGAATTATATGAGAGATGAGAGAGTGTGTATTTGGGAGACTGTATTTAAAACATCTAAGAGATGGGAGATATATATATATATATATATANAATAATTTTGTTGAGTGCTTTCAGCTTTCAGTTTTCAGTTTTCAGAATTAAGTAAGGGACCTCCTACTTAATATTGTAATCTATTTTTCAAGAGCACTTAATAAATTAAGAGAGNTTGAGTGCTTTCAGCTTTCAGTTTTCAGTTTTCAGAATTAAGTAAGGGACCTCCTACTTAATATTGTAATCTATTTTTCAAGAGCACTTAATAAATTAAGAGAGTTTAAATTTTGTTTATCAAATGAGCTTAATTAATAAGTGTTGAATATATTTATTTTAAGTGCTGAATTTGAGTTAACAAACACACTCAATGTCTGATGCATAAATGGCCAGCTTATGCAAATCATAGGTGTCATTTATGACTACAACCGCTCACCTTCACTACAACCGATACTTAAATTAATTTTTCTCTTCTTTATATTTGTAATTTGATTTTTAGTGTGAATAAAAATATATTTATAATTGATAATTTTTTTATTATTTTATGTCTTCAAGACAGACAATAACTAGTTAATAAATAAATATGATATACGTATATATCAAAAGATTTTTAGACAAATAGCATATATTTTGACACACATAATTAAATTTTCATCTATTTTTTCTCCAAATTTTACAGAGATTGATATTGGTGAGTTAAAAGAAAAGTTAATCAATTTTTTTTTCATCATTTAATTTTTTTTTTATCAAACATGATAATTTATCTATCCCTCAAATTTTTTATTATTCCAATTTGTTAAGCTTCTATTTTTTCTATCATTACAACCAAAGCATAAAGAGAAACCAACGCCATTTCATTGGGTAAAAAGTGAAAATACATACCAAAGATTAATACTTGGACTCCTTAAAATATTGAAGAAAAGTTATCTTTGACCCGGTAGTTAAAGAAGCGGAGACGTTAATAGCTTTCGAAGTTAAAACTTTATTTTTTGACTCGGTTATCCTTTTTTTTTTAAGTAACACTATATATTACTATTTTATAAAAATACTAGTCATTGTCAGTATATGAAGGTCTGTATAATCCATAAAAAAATTACAAGTAATTATCCATTTTGAAAAAGAAAGTGGGTCAAAAATATTCATATCAATTCTTTTAAAATAATCAAAAATATATCATTGATCATATCTTTCATTTTAATAGACCTATCCCAAAAATGTATAAAAAAAATTTCCCAAAATAATATCACATATACAAATACCTCGGAAAAAAAAATACAAATGAATCTAATAAAATTTATAATTTTAAGTAATAAATAAAATTTTACTCATTTATAAGACGTATGAATTTATTACCATTGTCATCATTCAACCAAATAACACAAAATAATTATAAATTCAATTACTTGTTATTTTTTTTATTGCTATTAGCTTGGGGTTTGAATTTTGTTTTTGTTTTTTTGGTGCAATTGGTTGACTTTGATTTTTTTTTTTGGGTGCAACTTCACTTTGCATGTCTACAACTTGAATTTTTTTTTTTTTTAGCATTCAAATATTTTTTTCATTCTATAAAATTACTCAAATATTTGGTTTTGTTATTTTTTTTATCGGTGATTAGCTTGAGCTTGAATGTTTACGACTTGGAAAAAAAAAATTTATAGCTGATTTTGAATATTTTTTTTTGGTGCAATTGGTTTCATTTAATTTTTTTTATTAGTCATTGCTTTTTTTTTTATTGGTAATTAGCTTGTTTTGAATTTTTTTTTGTGCAATTGGTATCACTTATTATTTTTTTATTGGCGATTAGCTTAGTTTTGAATTTTTTGATTTTTGTGGTAAGTTTGATTTTGAATGTCTACAAAATTTTTTTTTAACATTTAAATATTTTCTCTTCTATAGAATCATACAAATGTATGATTAAAAAGTACCGAAAATAACAATAGTATATTTCACACATAACATTTAACAATAATAAAATCATGTCAAAACTGCAAATTTTGAATAAAAAAGCACTGAAAATAACAATACACATTTAACACATAAAATTCACTCACAAAAGTAAAATGAATGAGATAGAGAGAGTGTCTGTAAGAGAGAAAGAATTATATGAGAGATGAGAGAGTGTGTATTTGGGAGACTGTATTTAAAACATCTAAGAGATGGGAGATATATATATATATATATATATAGTGTATTTAAAAGAGATATGAGATAGAGAGAGAAAAGGAGTTATATGAGATATGAGAGATTTAGAGTTATAAAAGAAATGAAAGTTCAATTAGGATCGTTAGATTAATAATCTTCAAACGATCTAAGCTACGAAAAATTTCAGATAAACAATATAGCTATTTTATTATATAGATAATCACACAACACATTTTTAATATGAATTAAAAAGAACAAATTCATTACAACTTATCTGGTGAATAAGAAAATGTGTAATTATGTGAAAAAATAATAATTAAATTANGAAAAACTTCAGATAAACAATATAGCTATTTTATTATATAGATAATCACACAACACATTTTTAATATGAATTAAAAAGAACAAATTCATTACTACTTATTTGGTGAATAAGAAAATGTGTAATTATGTGAAAAAATAATAATTAAATTGACAAAAATAATTAGTCAAAATATCACATACACCATAATTGAAATAGATTCAATTACAATAAAAAGTAAGAAGACAAGAAAGGGAGTGCTTATAATTACCAAAAATTTAAAGAGAAGAGATTTCGAAACCAAAACACACACATGAACACACAAAAAATAAAATAAAATACCAAAACACACAATGGCGCACACACACATGAACGCTTTGGCAGACGCATGAACACACACACATATGAACACAAACACAGGCACACATGAACACAACACACAGGCACATACACATGCATTGTTTCATATATTTTTAAATGCATTGTTTCATGTGTTTCTTATCTCATTTCTTGGGTTTGAATTACAAGCCACCATTCTGGGTCTTATGAGTATTATATTTAACTTAAGGAAGAAGGGTTTTTTTTTTTTTTCTCTTTGGTTTTGCATTACCCTTCTTGCACCGATTGGCCCCACGAACAAAAACACATTCTGAAAAACACTATACTACACATATGAACATCGATTGGCCCCAAGGAAACTCTGTATTACACACATGAACACATTCTGAAAAATTAAAAAACAAGAATGCAGGCACACACATGAACACATTGATAGACGCATGAACACAGACACACACATGAACACAACNAACAAAAACACATTCTGAAAAACACTATACTACACATATGAACATCGATTGGCCCCAAGGAAACTCTGTATTACACACATGAACACATTCTGAAAAATTAAAAAACAAGAATGCAGGCACACACATGAACACATTGATCGACGCATGAACACAGACACACATATGAACACAACACACACACACATGAACACACAGTCACACACATACATGAACAAAAACACATGCACAGTTAGAGAGAGAGAGAGAAAGAAAGAGAAAACCCAAAGAGAAATACCTAGACTGCTTGCAGTGGTTTGTTCAATGTGTATTGGAGGCACAAGGTAGAGACATAGAGATAAGGGGAAGTAGTGTTGTGTTTTAAAAATGAGAGAGAGATTTAGATGAGAGATAAGGAAGAGAGGGAGATAACTTGAGAGATAAGGAAGAGAGAGATAGGTGCCGGGTGAGAGTTGGTGGGAAAATGGAAGAGATGGGTTGCTAGTGTTTTTAAGAATGGAAGAGAGAATGGAAGAGATGGGTTGCTGGAAGTTGCTAGGTCGTTTAATTTGATNAGAGAGATAGGTGCCGGGTGAGAGTTGGTGGGAAAATGGAAGAGATGGGTTGCTAGTATTTTTAAGAATGGAAGAGAGAATGGAAGAGATGGGTTGCTGGAAGTTGCTAGGTCGTTTAATTTGATGGGTTGTTGTGCCAGGTGAGAGTTACAGAGAAAACGGAAGAGACGGGTATGAAAGAGAGAATGGAATAGATGGGTTGCTGGATATAAGTAAAAATGGGTTGTTGAGTTGTTTAATTTGATGGATTGCTGATCATTTAAAAATGGAATAGAGGAGGGAGAATGTATTAGAGAGAGAAACATAGAGAAAATGGAGAGAGGGAAAAAGAGTTATTGTATGAGATAGGAAGTTAAAATTAAAGAAGAGATAGGAGTCTGCATTAGTTAGTATGAGATATGGTAAAAGAGTTAGACGAAAGATAAAAATTTTAGGAAAATTTAGTATAAAGACTGTCGGATCAAAAGTCTTAAAACGATNGAGAGGGAAAAAGAGTTATTGTATGAGATAGGAAGTTAAAATTAAAGAAGAGATAGGAGTCTGCATTAGTTAGTATAAGATATGGTAAAAGAGTTAGATGAAAGATAAAAATTTTAGGAAAATTTGGTATAAAGACTGTCGGATCAAAAGTCTTAAAACGATCTGGACTGCGAAAAACTAAAGATAAATATTTTTAACTATTTTATTATATAGATAATAAGTAAGCAATTAAATCTCAGATATTTTAATAATTATTTCTTTATGTCATTTGATAACAATTCCATATAAAAAAAATAATATAAATTTTATTTATTTTATTATATTTTTATTAAATAGTAGGATCACATTATATTTTTTGGCCAGTTCTTGTTTGCGCCTGTCTCCTNGCAATTAAATCTCAGATATTTTAATAATTATTTCTTTATGTCATTTGATAACAATTCCATATAAAAAAAATAATATAAATTTTATTTATTTTATTATATTTTTATTAAATAGTAGGATCACATTATATTTTTTGGCCAGTTCTTGTTTGCGCCTGTCAAGTCCTATACGAACTACAAGAATACATCTTTTTCTCAACGGTCGAGATTAGCGTTGAAAAGCCGAGACATTGTTTGTTCCTCTCTCTCAGTCACTAGAGTTCCATAGTCCGTAACGCCACCAGCCTTTTCTCTGCTTCTCTGGCACGTGTCCCGTCTCTCTCTCTCTCTCTCTCTCTCTCTCACACACACACACAGAGTCTTGGATCACTGTATCATGGTCTCCGTACAACTACAACGGCGATCTCCGGGAAGTTTCGGCATATTTGTCCGCCGCTGGTGAGCTACTCTTTCTTGATTTTTTTTTATCATGCATGGCCTCTATACGCAGTGAAACTAACAGCCGCACTCAAAGATATACAAATTTGCGGATTTGNGGGAAGTTTCGGCATATTTGTCCGCCGCTGGTGAGCTACTCTTTCTTGATTTTTTTTATCATGCATGGCCTCTATACGCAGTGAAACTAACAGCCGCACTCAAAGATATACAAATTTGCGGATTTCGAAATATAGGTATTGATTTTGGCATGGAATTTGTGATGAAATATAAATGTGGTGTGTAATTTGGTGAGCAGAGGCGGTGGTGGATTGGATGGGATATGGCGGAACCACCCTCACTTTCGCCGGCCGTGAAAGAAAGCATGCTATTGAAAGGGGCTTTTGCAGTGGGTGGAATCATGTCCACTCTTGTCATCTATGGAATCTTGCAGGTACACTTCTCAGATCTTGAAGTTTCGGTGCCAGAATTAGTTTTCTGTTTTGTTGATTTCATCTGTTCAAGTCTGAAATTTTCAATCAAGTGCGCACTGGTGCGTAATTTACGAAGCCTTTTGCATGTTTTAGCTGGTACATCTGTGGAGAAATTAGCATAAGAACATGGTGGTAGTATTTTTTTGGGGCTCAATTTGAATGGGTTTTTAAATACTTCAAAGTGGCCGTAGAGAGAAGGTAAGGTGCCTATTAGGTTATTCCTTATTGCTTTCTACTCGTACTCTGAAGAAATTTTGATCAGTGCTTTCAAGCTTTTGTTTTTTTGAAAGAATGTGCGAATAGCACTGTGCGTTTATCTATCAAGTACTTGCATTGAACAATACTTTCAAATTATTTGTGCGTAAAAGGCTAATTTTTATTTGTGGAAACTCGTAGACACAAAGGTCCACTGGATTTTGGTGTACTAAGGTTTGGCTTTTGTAAGGGATTATCAGGTTGGGAAATTACAAGTACCTACGATTCAGAACCAAGTATCAGCCCCTTAGAGGACTCCATATAAAGTTCTTTATAATTCATCATAGGTGTGAACCTTGTGATCAACTTTAAGTTCGTTCGGGAAATTTAACTGCACTATTTGGAGTGCATTATATGTTTGTCAAAGCGATGGGGACTATAACATATTCTTTGAAGGAAGGGTGACAGGCTAAAAGTTTTGTTCACTTGGCTGCTGTCTATATTTCTAAAAGTTTTGTTCACTAGGCTGCTGTGATGCCTCCTTTCACTATTATTGTCTTGGCTGTAGTTTCTTGCTCATTAACAGTCCTTATTAAATGGTAAAGGAGCCACTATCCTCATTTTGGAAGTTCAACACCCTTGTGGCAATGTTCCTGCTATTGCCTAATCTGCAATTTTTATTTATTTGTAGAAATTTTCTATTTTTTATGCCTCTCTCAGTGCAAATCATTCAGTTATTAATATTGAACGGATTCATTGAAGTTTATTGTTGCAGGAAAAGATCATGCGAGTTCCCTATGGACCAAACAAAGAATTTTTTAAGTACTCGTTATTTCTTGTCTTCTGCAACCGCATTACTGCCTGTGCTGTCTCTGCTGGCACTTTGCTGGTAACTATTGTTTTTGTGGTTAATTCATCAGTTTTTCATAGGTCTTACAGGGCATGCGCTGCTTCCCTATAACACAATTCACATCAGCAGAATTTTCCTGCTACTGCCTTTACACACAATGATGAATTATATATTTGTTGTTACTTAAGGCATCTTATTTAACCATACTCTTTAATCAATCCATTTTTTGTATCTCTTCTAGGCAAGTAAGAAAGCCATGGACCCTGTTGCTCCAGTTCACAAGTATTGTGTTGTATCAGTATCTAACATACTAACCACAACATGTCAATATGAGGTAAATTGTGGCCAATTTCTGTTTTTTCATCTTGATTTCTCCTGATGTAATAATTTCAAATAGGCTAACTTCCTCCATATTAGTTAGAATTTTGTTTAATTTATAGTTTACCTTGGAGGATGAGAAGTCACTAGTAATTATTGCATCAACTTTATTGATGTGTGTTCTGTCCAGGCCCTCAAGTATGTCAGTTTTCCTGTTCAGACCCTGGCAAAGTGCGCCAAAATGATACCTGTAATGGTAAGTTAACTTTGCATCAATCTAGTTGTTATCTCCGAGATCTCGTTCTTTAATAGTAGTATCACTACCAAAGACAACAATCCCTACATTCTCATTCTCAAGATTCAAGGCTATTCCTTTCACACCGCTGAAAAATCTATGTTTTTTGTAAAGATTACTGGCATCATTTTATTTCATCTCTACAATAAGCTGGCTTAAATTAGGTTTGTTAACCATTTCTGGACCAACAAGTGGAATATTGACAAAAAATATATATAAAGCTAGAGTTTAGCAGAGAGAGCGGGGGGGAGAAGTTGAAGGTTGGAAACTATCTAAGCTTTTTAAAATGATTGTACGTTTTGCTAATAGGTGCTAAACTCAGTTTTTATGATTTATTTTCTCGTCAACATCCCATTTGAAATAGATTTTTTGCGCATTCAAAAGAAATTTCAACTATTTGTCTTCAACTTGTTTTCCGTTTTACGTCCCAATGATGGGGCAAATTTGAGCTCATGTCACACATTCATGTTTGGCATTTAACTAGTGGAAGAAATGTAGACGCGTTGATGTAGACCGTATTAGGGAAGAATTAGGAATGAGAAGGGAAGAAGAACGAGATGAGAAAAGAAGAAGAAGGAGATGAGAATAGAGAGAATTTTAGAAAGAAAATTCAATATCAATAATCAATAATCAAAGTCTACCAAAATAAATAACATATCTCCTATATATATATATATATATAGGGAGACCACAAATCCTAAAATAACTCTAAAAGAAATAAATAGTCATAATGACAATTAAACCCCTGAAAAGTATAATGACAAATAACTCCTAATCCTTACGCCTACGCCTACTATAACGAAATATAATTCAATTCCTATTATTTCCCCCCGGCTGAAAAGAACTCGCCTCCGGAGAGATACAATCATGACAATGCTCTAGAAGATCAAGGTCAAGCCGACGAAACTCCTCCTCAGTAATCCATGAATCATCAGTTTTTAGACGATCTCTNCTAATGACAAATAACTCCTAATCCTTACGCCTACGCCTACTATAACGAAATATAATTCAATTCCTATTATTTCCCCCCGGCTGAAAAGAACTCGCCTCCGGAGAGATACGATCAGGACAATGCTCTAGAAGATCAAGGTCAAGCCGATGAAACTCCTCCTCAGTAATCCATGAATCATCAGTTTTTAGACGATCTCTCCACCGAATAAGATAACGACGATATCCTCCATCCGAGGAGCCTACAATCTAATCATCAAGTACATCTGTGATCTAGTCATGCAGCTGTGGTGGAAACGGTGGAAGAATAGGAACTATAGTTGATGCTGATGACGAAGCAAGTCCACCTGTAGGAACACCTGTNCGATCTCTCCACCGAATAAGATAACGACGATATCCTCCATCCGAGGAGCCTACAATCTAATCATCAAGTACATCTGTGATCTAGTCATACAGCTGTGGTGGAAACGGTGGAAGAATAGAAACTATAGTTGATGCTGATGACGAAGCAAGTCCACCTGTAGGAACACCTGCTGGAAACATAGGAGGCTCAAAAGTACCATGATAAGGAAACAAGTCCTCCACATTGAAAATAAGACTAATACTCATATTCGAAAGTAAGTCAAGGTGATATGCATTAGGTCCAAACTTACGAAGAATACGAAAAGGGCCAGTGGCTCGAAGTAACTTTTTGAAAGAATTTTTAGGGTAACGTTCAGGACGCACACGAACCATGACATAGTCTCCCACAATAAATTCTTTATTTCTACGATGAACATCTGCAGCCAATTTATAATTCTCATTACTTAAATGTAATTTTCTGTCTTATGTCGGCATGCAAGTCATGAATATGCTGGGCAAAAGTTTTGGCTGAGTGTGAGGGACGGGAATCAGGAGGTAAAGGTAATAAATCAATGGGCTGTCTAAGGGAATGGTTATAAACAATCTCAAAAGGGGATAGATCAGTCGACCTGTTGACGGAGTTATTATAGGCAAATTCAGCAGTAGGCAACAATAAATCCCAATTTTTCATCTTCTCACCCACTAGACACCTAAGCAAATCTCCTAAGCTACGATTGACTACCTCAGTTTGACTATTAGTTTGGGGATGAAAGGTAGAGGAAAACTTAAGACTAGTTCCAAAGAGTTTCCAAAGTGTCTTCCAAAAATAACTCACAAACTTGACATTCCTATCAGACACAATAGAAATAGGCAACCCATATAGTCGGACGACCTCTCTAAAAAATAACTTTGTTACATGTGAGGCATCAGTAGACTTAGTGCAAGAAATGAAATGGGCCATCTTAGAAAACTTATCCACGACAATTAGAATGGAATCATGATTACGGGTTATTTAGGCAATCCTAAGACAAAGTCCATACTAAGGTCTCTCTATGGTGTGTGTGGAACTGATAATGGTGTGTACAACCCTGTGTTTTGTTTCTTAGCCTTTGCCAACTGACAAGTGCGACACTGTGACACTATCTTAATAATGTCACGCCTCAAAGTGGGCCAATAAAACTTATCCTCAACAAGTGTAAATGTCTTATCCCTACCAAAGTGGCCTGCCAAACTTCCCACATGTAATTCCCAAATCAGGAAATCCCAAATTTAAGTGCGAGGAATACAATAGCGCGACCCTCTAAACAAGTAACCATCTCTAAGGAGAAAGTCAATGTACTCGTGACGATTACCAGACTGAACCTCCTGAAAAATGATACCAAAGTCAGGACAAGAGGCATACTTATCTCTAATCCTGTCAAAGCCAATCACATGGACACTCATAGTCTGTAAAACAGTAACTACACGGCTAAGAGCATCCGCAAGCTTGTTTTCAATGCCCGCTCGGTGGTGAAGAATAAAAGTATACTCCTGAAGTAACTCAACCCACCTAACGTGCCTAACACTCAATTTTCTCTGGGAATGAAGGTATTTTAATGCTTGATGATCAGAAGATAACACAAACTCAGATGGTAATAGATAATACCTCTAATGGCGAAGAGTTTGTACCACAACGTAGAACTCTTTGTCATATGTAGAGCATCGTTGTTTAGCTTCATTGAGTTTTTCGCTGAAGTAAGCAATAGGATGACCCTCTTGACTCAAAACTCCACCTATCCCTACACCAGATGCATCACAGGCAACCTCAAACACCTTAGAAAAATCTAAGTGTCGAAGAATAGGTGCCTTTGTCATCCTATANCACCAGATGCATCACAGGCAACCTCAAACACCTTAGAAAAATCTAAGTGTCGAAGAACAGGTGCCTTTGTCATCCTATACTTAATTTCTTGAAAGGCTCTAGTTACAGCAAGTGTCCATTGAACCTCTCCTTTTTTCATGCACTCTGTGATGGGAGCCATAATGGAACTAAACCCTTTAATAAATCGTCTATAGAAGGTGGCCAAACCATAAAAACTTCGAACCTCAGAAATTGTTCTTGGCACTGGCCAATCCCTAACAGCACGAATTTTCTCTGGGTCAGTTGCAATACTNTAAACCCTTTAATAAATCGTCTATAGAAGGTGGCCAAACCATAAAAACTTCGAACCTCAGAAATTGTTCATGGCACTGGCCAATCCCTAATAGCACGAATTTTCTCTGGGTCAGCTGCAATACCATGCGCAGAAATAACAAATCCAAGGAAAAGCACTTGAGTTTGCATAAAGGAGCACTTCTTAAGGTTCGCATAGAATTTTTCCACACGTAATATTTGCAAAATTTGTTAAAGATGTTCCAAATGCTCTTCTTTAGACTTACTATAGATCAAGATGTCATCAAAGTAAACAACCATAAATTTTCCTAAGAAAGGACGCAGTATCTGAGTCATAACCCTCATAAATGTGCTAGGTGCATTAGACAATCCAAAAGGCATGACCAACCACTCATAAAGTCCATCCTGGGTTTTAAATGCGATTTTTCATTCATCTCCTGGTCTAATTCGGATTTGATGATAACCACTGTGCAAATCAATTTTGGAGAACTAAAGTACATCGGCCAAAAGGTCAAGCATATCTTCAAGTCTCAGTATAGGAAATCGATACTTGACTATAATTTTGTTAATGGCACGGCTATCAACACATATTCTCCAAGAGCCATCTTCCTTAGGGGTCAACAAAGCAAGGACAACACATAGACTAAGACTATGATAAACAGACCCTTTTTGCAACAGTCCATCTACTTGCCTTTGGAGTTTAGCACACTCAGTGGGATTCATACGATAATGGGGAATATTAGGCAACTGAGATCTTGGAACTAAGTCAATAGCATGCTGAACATCTCTTATTGGTGGCAACTCATCGGGTAGTTTCTCAGGAATCACATCATGAAACTTTCTCAATAGACTATCAACCTTAGGCAAAAGATCGTCTTTAAATTCCAGAGGACTTTGAACAACTTCTTTGACAATTAGAGCTACCATTATACCAAACTCTTTTCTCTCTTTCTCAAATTCTCTATGGGTCAAGATGTGAAGGTCTTTCTTGTGAATTACTGGGGAAGATGACCTATGCTTTGAAGTATTACTTTCTGAGGGTTTCGCAGGTTTTAACTTAATGGTTTTCCCCTTATGCTTAAAAATATAGGTATTTGTCCTCCCATAGTTTGTCACATCTAGATCAAAAAGCCACGGGCGACCCAACAAGACATGAGCGACATCCATAGGTAAGATATCACACCATATATGATCTGAATAGGGACCAAACATCTATGTGAGACTGGTAAGGAGGTCTTGTCAACCCATGCGACTTTGTAAGGTTGTGGGTGTGTCTCTGACTTAAGCTGCAACTGAGCTACAACTGATTTAGAGATGACATTTAATGAACTTCCGCTATCAATGACGACCTTGCAAACTTGACCCCCACATCGGACTAGAGTATGAAAAATGCTGGTGCGTTTCCATGCTGCTGTGTCTGAAGGGGTGGATAAGATACATCGCATCATATTGACACGGGTGTCATCGGTTTGCCACTCTTCCTCACCCTCATCTAGTAACTCTAAGGATTCCTCATCCAAAGGATTAACTTCTAGGTCAACATCCTCTCTGTCAAGTGAATTCTCTAATCTCTGGTCAATGGTCAAGGTACGCTGAGGGCACTGTGAAACAATATGACCCTTGCCATGACAACGGTGACACTCTATAGAAGAACTGTCCTGGCGAGAACCTGTGAGTATAGAATCTCGACCCCTAGTGGTATTACCTCTCAAGTTGGGGTAATTATTACCCCTGGATGTGACAGGGCTTCACTGGGTGATGCCTCGAGACCGATAAAATGGGACTGACCTTGATAGTTGAGATTCTCCAGTTTGAGAAGGCATTCAACGCTGAAAGGGTGGTCTAAGGTATTGTTCAATCTCTAAGGCTTTATAATATGCTTCCTCAACCGTTTTAGGAGAGTGTAAGTTAAGCTCTCTCTTAATCTCAGGTCGTAAGCCATTAATAAATTTTGTAACTATTACCCAAAACTCTTCCTTTATGTCATATCTCAGAAAGAGCTCTTCAAATTGAGCTAGGTAATCAGTCACACTCGAGGACAATTGACGCAAGTTCATCCACTTGTCCAAGAGTTGGCGCTTATAGTAACTAGGGAGATATTTATCTCGCAATCTTTGTTTCATCTCAGCCCATAAAGTAATAGGTTGTCCCTTTAGGCGCTCTTGGTCTCGTTGGACTCCTTGCCAATATCTCTTAGCCGAACCAACGAGTTTTATTTTGGCAAAACGAACCCGATGGTTGTCGGACATATCATACCAATCAAAATAGTCATCCATGTCATCCAATCAATCTAAGAAAGCAACAGGATCTAACATACTATCAAAGCTAGGAGCGTCCACTTTGACTCTTTGTGTGATATCCCTAGATTCTTCGTGGACATGCCTATGTCGAAGATTATGGTAACGCGGAGGGGGAGACCTATGGTATCTGGCACGTGGGCAGAAGGGCTCACGATAACCATCCATATCACCTTATGCTGAATAGTCAGACATGATTACCTCAGTAGGATCCTCCTGAACATTCTTACGACCTACGTTTCGTCCCAAAGCGGTATTAGGAGGTATCTTCCTATTTAGACGCTCTATTCGGCTCTCCTGAGCTCCTTGCGGAGTGGGTAGNACAGGATCTAACATACTATCAAAGCTAGGAGCGTCCACTTTGACTCTTTGTGTGATATCCCTAGATTCTTCGTGGACATGCCTATGTCGAAGATTATGGTAACGCGGAGGGGGAGACCTATGGTATCTGGCACGTGGGCAGAAGGGCTCACGATAACCATCCGTATCACCTTATGCTGAATAGTCAGACATGATTACCTCAGTAGGATCCTCCTGAACATTCTTACGACCTACGTTTCGTCCAAAAGCGGTATTAGGAGGTATCTTCCTATTTAGACGCTCTATTCGGCTCTCTTGAGCTCCTTGCGGAGTGGATAAAATACCTTGACATGAGTCAGTAGGATCTATCGAGAGAGGCAGGTGCCGAACATTGGGTACTTAATTAGACTTAGGTGAAACTTGTGACTCACTCTGGTCATAGTCTATTGGTCGTTTTTGCATAAACTTAGTCAATTGGGTTTGTTGAGTAGTAACTTGAGAAAGTTGTTGCCCCATTCTTTTAACTTCCTCACGTAACAAGTCGACTGATTGTTTAGTATCGGTCATATCAATGGTGAGGGTCTCAAATTTTTGTTCTAATGCAGTATGGGATTCTAAAAGCTCACGAAGGGTCATAGTGAATGTAATGTAAATTTGGGCTAATGTAAATGACCTACTAGACTAAAAATTAAATCAAGTAATAAAAATTATAAATCAATGCAAATGGTTACACATAAGAACAAACTTATTGTAAAGAGGGTCAAATAAACGTGAAACAAGCAACAATGGATTTAACAAGAAATTGGGTAAGCTAAGTTATGAAGGTGGTGTGTGGGAACAACAAACAAAGAAGGTTATGAAGGTGGTATGCGGGAACAACAAACAAAGAAAGTTTAGGTTTTTTTTTTTTTTTTTGACTTACCAACAAATATAAATACTAGTCACCAATTCTCAACGAAAAGAATTCGTACTTGGTGTTAGATGCAACTCCAAGAGGATGCTTGACAAGTTAGGGGATGATCCTACAAAGTGTAGAACTTTCTGGGGTGTTTCTACAATTTTTGGAACTTCTGAGGTGATGTTTCTATAATTTTTTGAACTTGTTGGGACGTTTCTGCAATACTGAAATTTTTGGATTATTTCTGCAATTTTTTAGAACTTCTGGGGTGATTCTGTAATTTTCGAGAACTTCTGGAGAGGATCCTATAATTCTGGAGCTTTATGGGGGTGAAAGGGTTAAACCAATGTCTTCTTCCTTAACACGATGGAACAAGGAAGATGGATAGCGATGAAGTCGAAGCAACACAAATCAACGACGAAAACAGGCGCAATGATCTNACTTCTGGAGAGGATCCTATAATTCTGGAGCTTTATGGGGGTGAAAGGGTTAAACCAATGTCTTCTTCCTTAACACGATGGAACGAGGAAGATGGATAGCGATGAAGTCGAAGCAGCACAAATCAACGACGAAAACAGGCGCAATGATCTGTAACAATGATGAACAGTGCACAATTATGTTTTATTTTTATGGAACGAGACCAGAACAGTGCGCACGATGAAATTTTTTTTTTTTTCTAGAACAGGAACGATGAACAGTAAGAATCTGCCAAAGTTTTTTTTTTTTTGGACAGTCGGTGAACAGTGATTTTACGCGAACAATTTTTTTTTTTTTCCTCTATGAACGGCGTTGTTGAGATTTTTTATAATTTATACGAATCGAAATTAGGCTTTGATACTAAATTGATGTAGATCATATTAGGGAATAATTAGGAATGAGAAGGGAAGAAGAAAGAGATGATAAAAGAAGAAGAAGGAGATGAGAATAAAGGGAATTTTAGAAAGATGATTCAATATCAATAATCAATAATCAAAGTCTACCAAAACAAATAACATATCTCCTATATATATATATATATAGGGAGACCACAAATCCTAAAAGAACTCTAAAAAAAATAAATAGTCATAATGACAATTAAACCCC
The DNA here is from genome assembly GCA_963454935.2 of Ilex paraguariensis. Classification (NCBI taxonomy): domain Eukaryota; kingdom Viridiplantae; phylum Streptophyta; class Magnoliopsida; order Aquifoliales; family Aquifoliaceae; genus Ilex; species Ilex paraguariensis. The sequence continues at coordinate 1,523,500 of CAUOFW020005169.1, read as the reverse complement.
TGAAAAGTATAATGACAAATAATTCCTAATCCTTACGCCTACGCCTACTATAACAAAATATAATCCAATTCCTATCACGCGTTTTTAAAGTTTCTTTAGTTTTGGGACCTCTGCCTATTGTCTCATATGNCAAATCCTAAAAGAACTCTAAAAAAAATAAATAGTCATAATGACAATTAAACCCCTGAAAAGTATAATGACAAATAATTCCTAATCCTTACGCCTACGCCTACTATAACGAAATATAATCCAATTCCTATCACGCGTTTTTAAAGTTTCTTTAGTTTTGGGACCTCTGCCTATTGTCTCATATTTTGGTATGACAAGTGATTTTGTGTCCCAATTTTCACGCATCTTTCTTTTGAAAATTTGAGCCCTATACTTCATAAACCTTTCCAATTTACTGAAGTTTGAGTAAGACAGATCACCAAACAGCTTATTAAACCAACAATTTATTGTTCATCATTGTAAGAATACCTTGCCAAACCTTGTTTGCCTTCTGGTTGTCATCCTTGTAAACCTTTATTTCTACAGCTGGATGAAATTTTCTAGAGATTTTGTTCTTAAAGCAATGGAAAGGGGTAAGGATCTTCAGATTGGCTGACTATTCGTTTCTAATATATCAGATTCAACAATCTTCAAGAACTTGATTTGAATAATATGAAGACGATGATATGGTCAGGGAACATGAAGTTTGGAAATGGCTTTGTTTAATCATCTCTTTTACTTTACCTTCTTTCCCCTTTTGAGGGGGACCATCCAATATAACTGTAGTTCCAGCTAGAAGTCAATTGGTCGGTTAAGTTTATTAATTGTATCCCTTCTTTTGTGTTGCACCTGCTATGCTGCTAATTATCTTCATTTTTTACTTGGCCTACATTTGCCATTATCCTTCTGAATGTTGGTTCACTCATTTTTTAGTTTACCAAGTGAGTGATTGACTTTTTTGACTCGTTTTCATTTTATTATTTATGCAGCTTTGGGGTGCTGTCATCATGCAAAAGAAATACAAGGGACATGACTACTTGGTGGCTTTTTTTGTGACCATTGGGTGTTCATTATTTATTCTATATCCGGTAAGAACTATCTCCTTATATTCCTTTAGTAACAAATAGCATGACCATTGAAAATGTGTTTCCGTTTAGGGTAGTTAGGGATCAGGAATGATGTATTTTCAAGCTGTGTTCAAGAATATTTGTTATCAACAGTGTATTGGTACTACAATAATATGGCTATCCCCACACATCATTGTTTAGAGCTATAAACCTGTGGAATCTCATACTTTTTTGTAATTACTCAAGTGTTTCGGAACTCGAAGTCAGTTTTTTCTTGATGGACAAAAAACTACTTCTTGGACAACTCAGGTAAGCTGCAGAATTGTCACCTGAGCACACAGCAGTTGCAGCTGTTAGAAAATTATATAACCAGTTGGAAACTTATTCTATAAATGATACAATCAAGCATTACATTGTGATTCTCATAGAAAATGGTGGGCAAGGTTGTTTGTGCATATACATAAATATGTGCTACATGAAATGATGGTATGCTAAGGTCCTTTTTTACCCAAATTAGTTGTTTAAACGATCTGTATGTTAGGTCAATAGATCCACTGAACAAAAATACTCATACATATCAGTGACATCAATTACACCTGTTATCCACTCTAACGATAAGATATTGCAAAATTAAATTAGACGTTGGCTACTACATTATATCTTAAAGCTGTGACTTTTATTTTTTTGGGAAAGGAAATGATGAATTTGTTAGGAAGTGAGAAAATACATGAAGAAAGGTCAGGACTCGCTCAGAAGGAAAAAGAAGCAGCAACAGAGGTACAATACATATAGCCAACACCATGATGATTAATTCCTGAAAGACCACAGAATCCTTCATGGAGGGTTAGAGGAGCATGGCAAGCAGATATAAGATAGGATAATCTAACCAACCAATCCACTGATTCTGAGCCCTCCACCCCCTACCTCTTTCAATTAAGCAACGCTGGACACCCAAATCTAAAGGTATTGTAAGGCCTACCAAAAGATTCAAACCATATGCAATCCAAGTAAACCAACTTTTCTTGTTGAGCAAGGGTCCTTTTATAGATACAGCTAATTTACACACTTGGAGAATGCCCATTAGAAAAGGCTCGTAGGAGCAGTTGTCCAAAAGAAATGTGTAACCTGGAATGACCTTTGTGCACCAACTGGAAAATATTGCTTGAACGGGTTCTTCGAAAACATGTCATATACACTGCAGAAAGATAAGGGGATGGTGGAAAGAAAAACATCCCATGCATGTTAAGCCACCAAGTAATACATTACTAAAGCGATTCATAGGTGGTTAACATTTATAGTCTTGCATTTGCTACTCAGATGCACTGCTTAATTTGATCAAAAGATCCAAAGTAAGGTTTATGTTCTGAACTATCACTGAAGCAAAGAAAGCCATTCTGATGGAGCATGAGATCACAGAACACTTAATGTAGTTAGAGGTTCTTGAACTTTTTGCTGGGGAATATTGATATTATGTCATTGAAGTATGCTACAGAGTGCTTTGATAAGCAGAAGTGTTTGTGGAGACTTGATAGTGAGTTTTGGTATGTGCTGACTGGAAAGCAAATGTCGAGAATATTGTTTTCCTTCCTTTATTAGATATGCCTTTCTCTGTTTATTTGTGTATTTGTCCCAGGTGTAATGTATTTTGTTTGGAAGACATATCAGGTGTCTTTTTCTGTGTTTTATGGCTTTCTAGTATAGGAGTTGACATAGGTCTCATCTTGAAACCTTTGCTTTAGGGACTAATCCAAGATGGAAGTCCATGATAAACTTTGGAAGATGTGTTTTCAAAGAGATGATAGGTGCTGATAAAATCTTGTGGCTTGTTGATATAAGTTGAATTATTTGGTGCATTGCTTTTAACTGCAGGCAACAGTTGATATCAATCCTTATGGTAGAGGAAGAGGAAGAGAAAGCACAGTGTGGGGTGTTTCCTTGATGATTGGCTATCTTGGGTATCAGTTCCATTATATATTCTCCTTCCCCATCTTCAACCCCCCCACCCACAAAAAAAAAAAAACCCCTCCCCATCATGGGAAAACCCTCTGCAGTTTAAATATACCAATTCTTTCACCTGTTCTTCAGATTGCTGCATGAGCATTGATAATTGCCATTTGCTTCTCATCAACTGTATGAGTTTAATATATTACCATCCAGATGACCCAAGAAAGTATGAAGGGGAAGATGAATCGCTGTTCTTTTCCCATGATTTTGATTTCTCTTTTTTATGCCCCACAGATTTGATGGCTTTACAAGCACATTCCAGGATAAATTATTCAAAGGTTATGATATGGAAATACAGAATCAGATATTCTACACCACACTATGCTCTTGTATGCTCAGCTTGAGTGGTAATTCCCTTTTATCTGAATCTCATGAAACCCTAAACACTTTCTTAAACTCTTGCCTTTCTGTAGTATCATGAATTGATGGTTCTTATTGATTGTTAGGAGACAATATGGACTTATTTATCCCAATCTATGGTCTTTTTTCAACTTTATTGTTTCGATACTATACTTTCTAACTGAATAATTGGAAAGCGTGTTTTGCGAACACATTTCTATATTGAACCACACTTTCATAAAGATAACGATAGTTTGAGAAATAAGTTAGAAATTTATCGGAATAAAAAAGATTTAAGATCATAATAAAATAGCATTTGATTAATAATGTTTCTTTAGTGGTGACACAAACAAAAGCGTTATGGTTGTGCCGATTCCCATTATCTTTTGCCTCTATTCTTGGATTAGTAAACACAAGTGTTCTATTTATTGGCTTGGAAATGGTCATATTGAGCTAAAACTTCCCCTTTGAGGTTTGTGGTTTCACTATTTAACATATGAACAAAGAGGTTGATTGCATTTATGATACACACGTAAATAAATTTAAATAATATTATTTTTATAGAAAATGTGAATTTTATGTGTAATTAAATTAAATAATAAATTAAGTGTCAAATAATTAATTTATATTTTAATTATTACTAAATTTAATTATTGATTTATTTTATAAATTTTTAAGTAATTAATTTGTCATTTATTTAGATATTTTCNAAATTAAGTGTCAAATAATTAATTTATATTTTAATTATTACTAAATTTAATTATTGACTTATTTTATAAATTTTTAAGTAATTAATTTGTCATTTATTTAGATATTTTCTCGTCTCCTTTAAACATTTGTACATCTAATTATATTATAGAATTATTAATTTTTAATTTTGTTAAATAGATTAATTAGATCACTTATAATATTATTATTATTTTATTGCATATCACAAAATAAAAACAACATATAGATAACTACACATGTATAATAATTTAATATATATAGGACTTTTCTTCTTCATATAGATATAGATAATTATATGTAATTGTAAAAGAATTCAAAATAATTTAAAAGTCCTTATAAAAGAGTCAAAAACAAGTTGAAAGTCAAATAGGTGTAAAAGTAAAAATTGGAAGCAAATATATAGGTGGATATAAATTGACTTTATTATAATAATTAGGAACAAAATAGGAAATCAAAAGTTTTTAATAGATGCTGACATTTATAAATAGTATAGATTAATACAATATACAAGTGTACTTATAAATGGTGCAACAAGGATGTAGGAGAGTTTGCTCAACCAAACCTAGGTCACCTAGGATGAGTAATTGTTTTACAAATTTTGGAAACGAGACAGGCTCCACATTGCAGATTCTGACTTTGCCCGACCTACAGTCGCTTTCAAAGTGAAACTAATTCATGGCATTTCATGAATAGAAATGAAATAGAAACTCCGCTGTTTTGTCATTTCCACCATTCCTGGATGAAATAATTTATTGAGTTTTTAATTCTTTTCTTTTCATGTATGAATATGCATTATTACTCCTAAAACTGCTTTGGTTGCATTTCAGCTGTCAGTTATCGATTATGTTGGCCTTTTCTGTTTCTATTTAGGTCTAATTCTCCAGGGCCATCTCCTCATGGCAATAGATTTTGTATCTCGCAATACCGATTGTTTCCTTGATGTTGCACTGCTGTCAACGGTAGGTGATCTTTACAACAGTGCGATTCTTAACTGCTTTGAATAGGATTCCAAGTTCTCTATGTGCTCCTTCTGACTCTCGGTTGTCATGTGTTTACAAACATAACCATCTCACATACACGAATCAAGTACATGCCCATTGCCCCATCTGACAGAACAAAATTGTTAACTAGAATTTTCATTGCAGGTAGCAACAGCTAGTCAATTCTTCATTTACTACACTATCCGCACATTTGGTGCCCTCACATTTGCCACCATAATGACCACAAGACAGGTAACTGAGGCTCCATCTTTTCCCTTTTGCTCTTCCTATCTGCTATCCGAATTGACAATGCCCCTTAAAATTCTCTTTGTTTATATAGTTGGTGAGCATTCTGATTTCTTGCGTGTGGTTTGGTCACCCCCTCAGCTGGGAACAGTGTATCGGAGCTGTAAGCATTTGTCTGAATCCTCCTTTATTTCAATATAGATTTTCAGGAGCTCAAATGTTATTCTTTGGATATATGGATCAGGTTATCGTCTTTGGTTCCCTTTATGCAAGAAGCTTCTTAAAAAATAAACCCCCGAAACCTTCATCCTCGGAACAGACGGAAAATGGAGCTTCTAGTCCATTGAAGGTGAACCCATAGTACGAAATGGTTGCGTGATGGTACGACTTTGTGATGCCTTTAAAAGGTTCCTCTATTTGTGTGTGAAGGCAAAGCAATGAAAATGACTTTGTTGTTGTCTTCTTTTTGTTTCACATTTTTTTTTTTGGGAAAAAGGGAACATGTTGAATTAGTCACGTTAAATGATTTGATGTTAACCAGACTTGTTTATTAATAGTGTCGTATTTAAGCTAAAATGCATAACCCGTGAAAACAAGTTAGAGATATTTTGAATTACTTTTACTAGAATCTAAATTGATTGAATTTATAATTTACTAGGGGTATCTGTGCTTGAAGATACGGTAAACGAGAAATGATGGATTTAGAGGAGGAAAAAAATTCAATATGAATGGTTTTGAGAGGGATGTTGATGGCCGTTAAAATAATTTATTTAATACCGTTGGATGGACTTATTAAAATTTATCGTGTTTTATATTATAGACTGAGTAGGCATACACATATGGTATGTTTGATTTAGCAGAAAAGATTTCTTGGTCGGTGTAGATGAGAAGATCATGGGTTCATTAAACAATGTCCATATGGGGTGACTTGTTGAAATTAAATAGGTCTGTCATGTTAAAATAAAGGAGTTGATATCACCTCGGACGTATTTATTTCTCGAGCTTAGAGTTTGTGTTATTTTTAAGTGTGGATCTAGCAATAATAGTAGGGGTTACATTTTGTTGGTGGACATTTTTCTTGTAGATTTAAAAAATTTCAACGTTTACCGACTCTCGGGGCCTAGGGGTGGTTCATTGATTTTCAAGTTTAATCTCTTTTCATACTCCCTAAGAGTTAGTTATTCTTTTCTTTAAGGACATGTTCTAGTCTAGTTTAAGTCTTGGTATTCAGTTGCTAAGATTGAGGGAATAAATTTTTTTTTTTATTTGTATCTTTTGAACCTTTGGGTCTCGGCTCTTTCATTAATAGCCACTAGAAAGACTATCTGTTAACAAAATTGTCTTATGCTCAACAGGTGGATTGTAAATCCAATTACAATGAAGTAAGCCTCTGTTCATTGATTTAGTCACCCAATTCGCTGCCTGGTTTGCATTTCTCAAAACAAACCTGAAATTCAATTTCAAAATATCAAATGGATTTTTGATGTTATTCATCAAGTTTGATAAAGTAATCGGCACAAACCTAAATACTTTGTAGCAAAAAAAAAAGAAGTATGTTTGCCTTCAAATATTTTCTTATACACCTATTAACTCTCTAATCCCACGTGTAAGGCCTTAGGTTAAATAGGATAAAAAATTTTTATTTTGCTATTTTGCGAAAGTCAAAGTAACTTCGTATTGATCAATTTATTTGATGGTTCTAATGATTTTACCTATTGGACATGTGGACCCGTTAAAATCACATTGGTTAAAAATTACTTGGAGGTAAAGGGAAGTTTATTCATTCTTTTTATACTTTTTGATTTTCTCAAATTGGTGTCAGAAGAATTCCCAGTATCCACAAATATAAATTACGATTAAATTCAGCGTAATGAAGTTATTAATTTACTATAAATATATATTACAGAAAACCTTTAAAACAAAGTGGCTGTAGTTTAGTGGTTAGAATTCCACGTTGTGGCCGTGGAGACCTGGGCTCGAATCCCAGCAGCCACATTTTTTATCACCTTTTCTTATTGAATTTTAATATCGGTGACGCTCCCATTTCAACGGTACTAATCAATTCGTTTATTAAACTCCTATGCGATATATTTGTAGTTGTGTATATTCGATTTCGTGCACACGTATAAATCATGTTTATTTTTGATGTTTTGAATAGAAAGTGGTATATTTTATTAATCAAAGAGTATCATGAAAAAGAAAAGATATTAAAAAATCCGGAACTCTCTTATTCCAAACAAAAAACAATCTCAATAAACCTCGTTTGCTTGGCTAGACTAAAAGCCACTCTATTTTCATTTCTTCGAACCATAGATATTTCGTACGAACTAAACTCTAGTAGCTCCCTCTGTCATCACATTTCCAGGATTTTCATTCATAGAACCCATACTTTCTTGAGCTTCTAATTCCTTGATTAAACGCAAAAATTGAATGGAGTCCCCTTCCAAACTGATCTGCAACACACCTTTATCCCTACAAAACCACATTGCCTCCTTCATAACAACAACTTTAACACCTATCACCGCCTCCCCGGACTCGACCTTCTTAGTCATCCTTGCACCAGAACAACCCCGCAGAAGTTTGCATTCAATGGACATGCAGAAGGTGGTGTCCAAACTCAAACTCAAATTTATATTAAAAAAAAAAAGTAAAAAAACTTAATTTAAGTATAAACCTCTGTGATGGTAAAATCAAATTTATACTTAAATCTTTTAAAAAAATTCTCATATTATCATTTCTTTAAATTTTTTTCGCAAACATAAATGATTCCATCCCAAGAACATATTGCAGAATTTTTTTTTGTCAAATTAACATCCCAAGAGCTCATTTGAATCCACAGAATCAAAACAAGTACAATGGTCTGTGATGTTTCAAAATCCCTTTTGAAACTCTGGTCAAAGAAAAATTCACTTCAACAGAAGCCGATGAATGGTCTCTTCTAAAACCAAACAAAAACCCAACTACAAAAACCTTCTGAAACTCTGGTAAAAAAAAACCCAGCAACTTACCCTAATATTTCTTTGATTTTGTCATTAAGAAAGATTTATGGAAGCTGATGAGGGTTGTTGAATATCATAGCTTTCATGGTGGTGACGGACAAATTTCCGATGAAGGAGGCTATGGTTTTGGTGGGGACCGACAAACACAGTGTCATCAAAGGATATGTGAATGCAACATAGGCCATACTCCTAGGGTTTTTATTTGTATTATTTCTTGATAGATTTAATAATATCTCACCGAATGGAAGATTGCTAACCGAAAAAACATGCCTATGTTTGATGGGCCAAGTTAAACGCCCAACTCATGTTATAAGTCCAAGAATTCAATTCTAAGAGATTCAATTAGTCAAGTTCAAAGGAGTTTGTACTTAGTCAAGCTCATAAAGTTTCAAGAGTTACATTAGTAGAGGAGCACAAAGAGTCGTCTAAGAGCTCATCCAAGAACCTATTCTACCACCTTGGAGCAAGGATCATCTAAGAGCCTCCTCTACCACCTTGGAGCAAGCTCGTCCAAAAACTTCCTCTACCACCTTAGAGTAAAGGTCATTCAAAAGCCTCCTCTACCATAACAAGTGGTGTGCACACCAATTTTGTGCATCACCAACGTTTGTCATGTACAAGTAATGATGGGGAGAGCTTTAGCAACATGAGATAATTTGGCCGATAAGAGTTCGAATTATTCCATCATTTTATACGATTATAAACTCCATTTTCAATGCAGATTTGATGGTTTGTTTATGAACATTGGTCTTAACTCTCTTTTACCCTCGTTCTCTAATACCCACAACTTAGAGTGAGTTTACCTTATCTCGACCTCATCGATGACTATGGAAGCTCTTGAAAGCGTTCTTCTTTGAGATTGAAAACAATCAAAGCGTGCATGACATCGTCAAAATTACTCGACCGTCGATTTGGATTCATACAATACAAAATTTCGTTAATGCAAAAAATTTGTGTATGTAAAATTTTGGGTTAATCTCATTTTGCACCCTAAAAGATTGTTCAAATCTCAATTTACACCCCTAAAGATCAAAAATCTCAATTTACACCCTCAAAGATAGAAATTTGTATCAATGTGCATCCCCAAAGATAAAAAATCTCAATTTACACCCTCAAAGATAGAAATTTGTATCAATGTGCACATAAAATTAAATTGATAAATTATACCTAGATCCCCTCATGTTTGTCACTTAATCATTTGAACTCCTTCGCATTTAGAATATTCCCCTTACATCTCATGACGTTTGTGCATGTGTAACACATAACCACTTTTCGTTGATATCTGTTAATATAATTATTAAAAAATATGATTATCATAATAAAAAAATATAATTTCATATTACCTTTTATTTTGTGGATTCGATATACTCTAAAGTTAAAAATCAAGCTTACCATTTGAATGTCTAATAAAATGTAGATATTTATATAAAAGGTAATATGAAAAACATTATATAAATATTTACATTTTATTAGACATTCAAATGGTAAACTAGATTTTGAACTTTAGAATATATTAAACCCATAAAATAAAGGGTAATATGAAATTATAATTTTTTATTAGGATAAAATTATATTTTTTAACGGTTATATTAATAGATATCAATGAAAATGGGTTACGTGTTATACGTGCACAAATGTCATAAGATGTAGGAGTAATATTCTAAATGTGAAGAGGTCTAAATGATTAAGTGACAAGTATGAGGGGATCTAGGTATAATTTATCAATTTAGTTTTTAGGTGCACATTGATACAAATTTCTATCTTTGAGGGTGCAAATTGAGATTTTTTATCTTTGGGGTGCACATTGATATAAATTTCTATCTTTGAGGGTGCAAATTGAGATTTTTGATCTTTGGGGGTGCACATTGATACAAATTTCTATCTTTGAGAGTGTAAATTGAGATTTTTGATCTTTGAAGGTGCAAATTGAAATTCGAACAATCTTTCGAGGTGCAAAATGAGATTAACCCTAAAATTTTTCACTTGTCGATTCTTCTCTAATATGTGTATTTGCAATCTCGCACTTTGAAGTGTAATTCATTCCTCTTTTATACCGCATACCATAAGATTTAAGAAATTTCCAATATTCAGCACTGACGTCAAACCTGAAATAGTAATCAAGTTATGGTTTTTTCTTTTATGGTTTGATGATTCCATGATTTCATGGGTAGAGATATTGTAGAAGCGCCGTGCCCAGAGTAGAGGCAAAATAGGTCATTGATGACTTGTGTGACGTCGTCCAATAGTGGAGCACCGATGCACTGGCCTTGAATTTGTCGAGGGATGGAATCCAGTGGTGGTGGAGTAATTCGCCATAGGGTTATGTGAGGAAGAGGGCAAAAATTACCTTGGAAAAAAGGTCGTNTTGGCCTTGAATTTGTCGAGGGATGGAATCTAGTGATGGTGGAGTAATTCGCCATAGGGTTATGTGAGGAAGAGGGCAAAAATTACCTTGGAAAAAAGGTCGTCAATTCGGTGAAATGACTTAAATACCCACCTACGAAGACGTGTGATGTTCATGTGACCTCTTGTCGTCTGAATAATTGAAGGATGTTAACAAAAGGACTGAATTGAAGTAATTCTGAAAGATGATGGGATAAATTGACACAATTAATTGTTTAAGGGCTTATTTGAGGCAATTGTAATAGTTTAGGGGTCAACAGTGTTTTTTACCCTACTCCAATCATCCTTCCATGAACTGCATCTTCTTTTCTCCCTTGAGATAACATGCTTCACTAGACTATATTGTTCATGTATTATCAGCAATTGCAAACTTAATAGTGTCAAAAAATTCCCACTTTTGGTTCTCTCTAATATCTCAATACAAACGCAATTACTATATTGATCGAAAAAAAATATATCATGTTTTAAATTAGTTATATGAAAACACGTTCCACTTTCATCCTTAACATCACTATATTGTAATTAGCTACACAACATGCATGAATAAGAAAATTTTGTGTTCATCACATTCACATGGTTGCCCTATCATGTGAATGATTTATCAAGGCCCTTATGTCTGGAGTCCTCAGCTTTGTCCCAAAAATGAAACTAATTGAAGGGTGGTCATGCGAAGAGAGGTTTTTCCACGTAAAAAGAGTGAAGAATGACCCCCTAATAAAGGAAAGAGAGAAAAAATTGTTACTCATTCATGCCCTTCTGCTTGCACAAAAGCACCTCACTACACTTTGGATTCCCATTCAACATTCCAAATTGTGAAGCTGATCAAATTTGGGGTCTAAATAATTGTAAGAGATAAAAATCGATAATACCTCCCACTAAAGATTGAACTTGATATTTTTGATAAAGGATCTTTCTAAACTTGATTTCCNATTGTGAGGCTGATCAAATTTGGGGTCTAAATAATTGTAAGAGATAAAAATCGATAATACCTCCCACTAAAGATTGAACTTGATATTTTTGATAAATGATCTTTCTAAACTTGATTCTCAATCTTCTTGTTCTGCAAAACGAACAAATTGTCCAAGATCGAAGTGCTTCGATCGAAGATACTCTGATGCTTAAGTTATTAATGGAATAGAAACAATTGCTAAAAAACAAGGAGAGTTCAGCATCCATTTCACCTTGGTTTTCTCTATTTTTTATAGATAGTCATCCCCTTAGGGTTTTTGTGATTTCTGATTCAAGGTGGTACACCTTCCTTTAATTCAGCGACTCAGTTTGGAAAGTTGCTCATATTTCTCCAACAATTCCTTCTGACATCTGCAATTTTGTTGATTCGTTCATTTAAAATACCCAAGTTAAAAGCTTATCTTTATCTTTTTATTCTCTGCTTCAAACAGCTCAGTCATAATGAGAGCCGAGCTCTTTCGTTACTTTGCCGAACATATTGGTCAGTTCGGCCAAACCCATTTGATTGAGTGGTTGATGTCCTCGTCACGTGCCTTGTCTTATCAACCTCACGTGGGCTCATTAAATGCCACAACACGTGTAGTAATGAGAGCCAATCCCTTCATTTGCCCCAAAAAATGTCTGACAGACGCCTTTCGTCTGTTAGCCGTTTTTTGCCTCTTCCTCATCATTGTGCGTATCTTGTGACATCCCCCTTTGTTTTGGTGACATGTTTTGGGCATTTAAGTATTTCCTTTTAGAATTCCTCTCTCTCTCTCTCTCTCTCTCTCTCTCTCTCTTTTTATATAAATGATTTCCTTTCGTATTTCTTTTTACTTCGTCTTCTTGCTTTCACCCTTTTCTTCTTCTGTATCTTCTCTCTTTCTGCACTTCATCTTCTCAAATGGATTCCCTTACTCCTATTGAGATTCCAGCTTTCAAAGCAAAATATAATATTTCAGACAACGTCGAAGTAATGGTCACTGGGAAAGATGAGCCGTTGATTGGCACAAGGGAGAGGATTCCCATTCCAACTCGTGCCATTACTAAGGGTGGAGTGCAATTCCCTCTCGACCCTCTTCTCATCTGGGTTCTTTCTGCTGCAAAGCTCTGCCCCCTCCAATGTTGTTCAAACTTTTTTAGGATAGTGATGGGGGTATCTGCTTTGAACAAGCTTCTGGGCTTAAGCCTTGACTAATGGGATATTTTGTACTGTTATATCATCAAGGCTATTGGAGATAACTTTCTATTTGGCTGTGAGGAAGAAGGACCGTTATCTGGTCACCATCTCCCAGATTCGAACAAAAGTTATGAAAATGACATTGTGTTTGTTTATGAGAATTGGGAGTACCCTACCGAGGCCATTCCTTCCTATTGTTGTCCCTACGAAGAAGAAGCTATAGGTATCTGAATCTTTTTCTCTTCCAAATTCATTTTTTTTTACCATTTTCTAATTCAAGATTTTCGTGTGCAGGAGAGACTGTCAAGGGTAGAGTTTTTGAGTCCTCTTTGAAGATGGACGAGCTTAAGAGAGTTTGGGACTTTACTGAGTCCCTGTTTTGCTGAGTTGCACACATATTGCTCAGATACACGCCAACTTACACATCATTCATTGTTGTGTCGAACTGACCCAACGCCACACTGGCCGCAGATCTGGAGGCAATCCAGACTGCTCGGGAACAGACTCCCCAAGCAAAGAAAAAGTCTTCTCTTGAAACTTCTGGGCATAGGACGGTGAAAAACTTTCTTAATTTTTTATTAACTGTCGAACCGACTCCAACTATTCCAGTGATTCTGATTTCTATTCTTGAGGAACCCACTACCGAAGTTTCAGTTGAAACTTCTCTACCAAATGATGCTGAACTGCTGACCAGTGGGCAAGCAGATATAGTTTAGACCATTGAGACTTCAATTCTAGTCAAGCTAGACCCACCTGATTTCGATCATTCTCCCATTCCACAAGATGATTCAATTTTTGAGCTTACCGAGGAACCCACCCCAAAAAGGCAAAAGACTATTGAGCCCGAGGTGAGCCTCTCTCCAAAGCCTGTGCATCTTCCTTTTCGACAAGTCCTTAGGGCAAAAAGGAGGGAAATTACTACAAAGGACTCGACAATAGAAGATTTCAACTTTGCCGTGGGGATTGCTCAGGGAGTGATCTTGCCTCCAGACCTAGCAATGAACGAGGCTCTAACTGATGACGAAGTGTCTCGTCAAGCCATCCAACATATGGTTCTAATAATATTATTTTAACTTTGCTCTTTCATCCTCCCCTATTTTTTCTTCAAAAAAACTTTTTCTAAGTCATTCTCCTTTTCAATCAAGGGTCTGCAAAAATTCCATGAGGTCAGGGCAAGAATAGCTCGAAAAGACAAGGCTATGAAGGATGCTATTCATGCCCGAGTTTCAGCCCTAACCAAGAAAAAGAGTGTGGATGAAGAGTATGCTAAACTCTACGAAAAAGTAAAGGTTCTGCAGGCTCAAAATCAAAGCCTGACAGAGGAGAACCAAAAACTTTCTTCAGAAGTTGAAAAATTGAAGGAGTCTGATCATGAAACCAACGTAGAGCTTTCTCAATCCCAACTTGAGTATTCCACTTTCCTTGAGGAATTTGATCAGTATAAGTCTGAAGTAAAAGAGAAAGAGGATGGTGCTTATGATGAAGGAGTCGAAAAGGTAGAAAATGACAATACCTTGTAGATCCCCTAACTCCGAGAAACGTATTTTAGTCAAGGCTGGCATGCTGCTCTAACGGCTGCAGGGGTTCCAACTTTTTTTGAGCACTTTTCAAGGCACTCTCTTCCAAGTTCTTCACAGCCTCCAGCCTCCTGAGATACCTAAGAAATTTTTTTTTTTGCAACTTCTGATGTAAACGTTCAATGATCTGTGTAATTTTTTGAAGCATGAATGTAAAACACATTTTGGCCTTTCTGTTTATGTACTTCATTGTATGCTTGAAAAAATATAACTTTTATCAGGATTTTTTGTCTCCCTGCCTTAATAGTAGGACGTATATAATGTGGAGCAAGAATCTTAGAAAATTTTTATTAATAACTTCAGTTCGGTACATTTTCTGATCACCTATCATCTCTTAAGGGGCACCCTTAAGTTTCCGAAGGTACTTCAAAGGGTTCTATTTTAAAAGGTACTTTTTAGAAATAGACCTTTCTAAGATTAGCAATGTTCCAGGGGTGTGGTATTGCCCTTCGATCCATGGTCTCAAAATCATAGTACCCGTTGCCCCCTACTCGGGTTATTCTGTATGGTCTTTCTCAGTTTGCTCCAAATTTTTCATGGGTTGGGTTTTTTGCTGATCCCAGTATATGTCTAAGGACTAGGTTTCCCAGTGAGAAAGACCGAGAGTTAACTTTCTTGTTATAAGCTTGGGACATTTGATGCCGGTAAACAGCCATTCTTATAACCGCTTGTTCTCTTTTCTCTTCTGCTAAATCAAGATTTCAGGTGATGATGGCCTCGTTACTGTTGCTCTCGACCAGCTCGGTTATCAGAAGGGGTAAGCCAATCTCCAATGGAATTACTGCTTCTATCTTGTAAGCTAAGACAAAGGGGATTTCCCCAGTTGAGCGCCGAGGTGTGGTTTAATACATCCACAAAATATTTGGTAACTCGTCTACCTATCTCCCTTTATCATTTTATAACCTTTTCTTGATTCCATCCAAGATTATCTTGTTGGAGATTTCTGCTTGTCCATTACTTTGAGGGTAATCTGGGGCGGAATAGTGGTTCCGAATTCCGCACTACTGACAGAAAGCTTTGAAGGGACCACTATCGAACTGCGTACTGTTGTCAGAAACAAGAGAGTGTGGAATACCAAACCTGGTGACGATGTTATTCCAGATGAATTTCCTTGTATCAGTATCTTTGATGTTGGCTAGGGGCTTGACTTCCACCCACTTGGTGAAATAGTCTGTTGTAACTAGAAGGTACTTCTTATTACCAATAGCCCGAGATAAAGGACCTATAATGTCTAACCCCCATTGTGTGAATGACCACGGGCTCACCAATGGAAGCAACTCCTGGGATGGTTTTCTCGGTATCGGTGAGAATTTTTGATATTTTTTGCACCACCTAACAAATTGTTGAGCATCCTTCTGCATGTACGGCCACCAAAATCCTTGAGAGATAGCACAGTGAGCCAGAGATCTTCCACCTGTATGAACTCTGCAACTTCTTTCGTGTATTTCGGTTAGAAAGTCAAGAACTATCTTCGAGTGTACACATTTCAAATATGGGCCACCAAATGAGCGTAAGTAGAGCTCATCTTTTGGAGATAACCAGAATCTGGCTGCTTTCAGACGTAGCTTATGAGCTTCCCTCTTATCTTCGGGCAAGTCACCACTCTTCAAGAAGCCAATGATTGGATCCATCCAACTTGGCTCGATTTCTTCACATAAGACTTCATCAGAATACTGGGCTCAGATTGGAACTTAATTGTAAGAGATCTTTCAGTTTCTTGGTCAATGGCCAAGGCCGGTGAAGCCAAAGCATCAGCATGCGAGTTATTTGCTGTTCCGACCTGTTGGATCGAGTATTCTGGTATTTTGCATAGTTCATTTTCTGCAACGATGTGATATGCCATCATTCTTTCATCCTTTATCGAATACTCCCCAATTATCTGGTTCACCACTAGTTGTGAATCAGAGAATATTTAGAGTTTCATTGCCCTTAATTTGGCTGCTAGCCTTACTCCAGCTATCAAAGTTTCATGCTCAACTTCGTTGTTCGAGGCCTAGAAGCTGAGCCTAATGATTTTCTCCAAAATACAACCATCTAGACTCACTAGAATGAGGCCGATGCAGGCCCCCTTTAGATTTGAAGACCCATCAACAGATAGGACCCAACCGCCATCAGGCTCTAGTTTTTGACTATCAGACTGTTCGTTCTTCTCCGAGCTATTTTTAGGTTGAAATTCTGTGATAAAGTTTGTCACTACCTGGCCTTTGATCTCCTTCCTCGGTTTGAACACCACGTCGAACTCCCCGAGCTCGACAACCCATTTAGCAACATGTCCAGATAGGTCGACTTTCTGAAAGACTAACTTTAGCAACTGGTCAGTGAACACTGCGATTTTGTGAGCCTGGAAATAATGTCGGAGCTTCCTAGCCGAGCTGACTAGTGCGAGTGCAAACTTCTCCAATGGAGTAGACCTTGATTCTACATTTAAGAGCATCTTGCTCACATAATAAATAGGTTTCAACTTTTCATAATTATTCCTCATCAAAGCTCCACTCACTAGTCTTTCCTTGGGCAATGGGGTTTAGAGGATTGGTGGGGAGGCCAAATATGCTTTCAGGTTTTAAAATGGCTCCTCGCACTCCTGACTCCAAGTGCCCCCTTCCTTCCTTTGATTGATTGGAAGAAAGATCGACACTTATTTGATTCTCGGGATATGAACCTTCTGAGCACAACTGTCATCCCTATTAGCCTCTGTATTTAATTTATTGTTTGAGGTGACTATAATTCTGTAATCGCCTTCACCTAATTAGGGTTTACCTCTATACTTCGATGTGTAACCAGGAATCCAAGAAATTTCCCTGATCTGACCCCAAATGCACACTTTGAAGAGCTTAATTTCATCTTGTACCTTCGCAGAATATCGAATGTGTTTCTCAGGTCAGAGCAGTAACTAGTGGCCCTTTGACTCTTCACCACCATGTCGTCGATATAGACCTCTATAGTACTGTCTATCATGTGTGAAAAATATCTTGGTGACCAACCTTTGATATTTCACTCCTACATTCTTCAACCTGAAGGGCATCACCCTGTAACAGTATGTCCACTCAGGTGTTATAAAGGCGGTCTTTTCTTGGTCCTCCTCAACAAGAGGAATCTGGTGGCATCTTTTGTAGGCAGTCAAGAAACTCATATGCTCATGCCTAACAGTTGCATTGACAAGTTGATCTATCTTAGGTAGGGGGAAGCTGTTTTTAGGATAGGCCATATTGAGGTCGGTGAAGTCAACATAGACTCTTTACTTCCCGTTCTTCTGTTTTACCACTACAGTGTTTGACAGCCAGGTCAGATATTGTACCTCCCTAATTGTTTGAGACTCAAGTAATCCTGACACTTCCTTTCTTACTGCATCCTGATGCTGAGGGGCCGACTTCCTAAGCTTTTTCTTAACTGGCTTGAAGCTAGAGTCAATGTTTAAGTGGTGGCATGCCACTTCGGATAGTACGTTGGGCATGTCACTCGTGCTCCACTCAAAAACATCGACATAGTCTCTCAATAAGGTGACAAGCTTTTTTTTTCTGCTTGGGGCTAAGATCTGTTCCTAACAAAAAGTACTTCCCCTGGTCTTCATCCTTGGCTAAAGGTACTTTAGCCAAGTCTTCGACTATTCGATCAATAACTTCTTTCTCTGTGCCTAAAGGTACTTTAGGGCTTTTTGTGATAGCTTGGTTGGTAGAAATGACTGAGCAGTCATGTGTTGATTGCTATTTCATTTCCTCGGCTAGTGAATCCCTTTCTCGAACCTCTGCTCCGTCCTTGGCTTTGACCAAGGCCATTAAACAAGTTTTGGAATTGACCTGGTCTCCTTAGATGTTCACTATCCCTTCAGATGAAGGGAACCTCAACATTTGGTGGCATGTTGATGGTACCACCTTCATCTCGTGTAGCCAAGACCGCCCCATTATGACATTGTAAGCCNGTGCTCCACTCAAAAACATCGACATAGTCTCTCAATAAGGTGACAAGCTTTTTTTTTCTGCTTGGGGCTAAGATCTGTTCCTAACAAAAAGTACTTTCCCTGGTCTTCATCCTTGGCTAAAGGTACTTTAGCCAAGTCTTCGACTATTCGATCAATAACTTCTTTCTCTGTGCCTAAAGGTACTTTAGGGCTTTTTGTGATAGCTTGGTTGGTAGAAATGACTGAGCAGTCATGTGTTGATTGCTATTTCATTTCCTCGGCTAGTGAATCCCTTTCTCGAACCTCTGCTCCGTCCTTGGCTTTGACCAAGGCCATTAAACAAGTTTTGGAATTGACCTGGTCTCCTTAGATGTTCACTATCCCTTCAGATGAAGGGAACCTCAACATTTGGTGGCATGTTGATGGTACCACCTTCATCTTATGTAGCCAAGACCGCCCCATTATGACATTGTAAGCCGAGACCGTATCCACTATTAAGAACTCGGTCATGATACAAATTGGTCCAATCTTTATAGGCAGCGTGATCTTCCCTCTAGGAATAACTGTTTTACCACTAAAGCCTATAAGTGGAGTATTTGAGGGCTTAAGATCTTCCTTCTTAAGACCGAGTTTCTCGAAGAGATCCATATACATGATCTCAGAGGAACTCTCTAGATCAATTAAAACTCTTCTCACATTGTAATTAGCAATTTAAAGCGTAATGACTAGAGCGTCGTTGTGTGGTTAATGAACTCTGACCAAATCCTGCTTGGTGAAACAGATGGCCTCGGCTATCTCCACCATAATTCTNTTCTCACATTGTAATTAGCAATTTAAAGCGTAATGACTAGAGCGTCGTTGTGTGGTTGATGAACTCTGACCAAATCCTGCTTGGTGAAACAGATGGCCTCGGCTATCTCCACCATAATTCTTTTGTTCATAACCTCTAGGGTCAATCGTAACTTATAGACCTCTCTCTCCTTGGCAGCTTTTTGAATATACGCCACAGTAGAGTTGTTTGTAGACATCTGCGAATTTGTTGTAGTATGGATCACATCAATCACCCCAGCTGGTGTGTTGTGATCTCCTTTGGGGTCGGTCCTGCCATCGTTGATTCTTACTCCACCTT
Organism: Ilex paraguariensis; assembly: GCA_963454935.2. Lineage (NCBI taxonomy): Eukaryota > Viridiplantae > Streptophyta > Magnoliopsida > Aquifoliales > Aquifoliaceae > Ilex > Ilex paraguariensis. Next base: position 1,504,016 of record CAUOFW020005169.1, on the reverse strand, counting down.
CGATGTACTCTGTGACATGTCCTGCTTGGACTTGCTCTTCTAAATGCTGCTTTAAAGATCGGCAGTTCTCCATCATGTGACCTATATCCCGATGATATGAACATTTGAAGTTTAGGTTTCTCTTTGAAGGATCTCTAGTTAGCTTGTTAGGCCACTTGAACAACGACTGCGCCTTGATTTGGTTCAGAATCTTGTATATCGGTTCCTTGAAAAATGTATTTACCCCAAAAAAAGGGGACTTCTGGAGATAGCCCTCTTTCTCATTCTTCCTTCCGCCCTCGCAGCTTGGCTCGTTCTACTTGTCTCGACCGAACTGTCTTTTGCCATGATTTTCTTTAACTACATCTCTGGATAATTCGTCATCAACTTTGACATACTTTTCAATCATTGCCATCCATTCTTCCAGGTCGGTGGCTGGTCTTCTGGTGAGTGATTGGTATAGAGGGTTCTTCTTTGGCAATCCGATTTTGAAGGACGCCACTGTAATTTCAGGATTACATCCTTCCACCTCATTCATCGTTTCCCAATAGCGATAAGCGTACTCTCACAAGATTTCATTATTATTCTTCTTCAACGTCAGTAGAGCCCCAACATCCTTTGGCTACTTACTACTCGTAATGAACCGAGCCATGAACTGCTCGGCTAGTTGCGACCATCCATCTATCGACCCCTTCGACAAACTGTCAAACTATTTCATGGCCGACTCCCCAAGACTATTAGGGAAGATGGTGCAAAGTAGTAGCTCATTCCTTCGGTGAATTGTCATCAACTGTCTGTAATGTCTGATGTGCGAGGCTGGATTGGTTTTTTCGTCGTAAATTCTGAAATTCGGGACGGTAAACTTGCTCGGGATTTGCCCCCTTTCAAGCCATGAAGTGAAGGGTGATGACTTTATGCCATTCCCGAATTCCCCCTGTCGCTCTCCTGGCTAGGTCCCTAGCCGACCTCTGTTTTGGCTTTTTCAGGTGGTTGTTGAGTTCCTCGGTAATATATTGCTTCCATGAGTTTTTCTCTGAAACCCGAGGTCTTTTCTGTTGGTACTTATCATCCCTATCATCCTTGGTTCTGTCATGTTTTTCTCAGGACTTTCTCGTCGGTTGTTCCTCTCACGCTTCTCTTTTCTGGTCAAGTCCTTCAACCTGGCTTTCAACTCTTCATTCTCCTTTATCAGGTCCCTTTCCCTTGCGTAAGATTTCTTAAATAATTTGTCGTGTGCATCCAGCCTGTCTTGCAGGGATTGGACCAGCTTTGCCAAAGAGTGGTTCTCCCTCTCGGCACGGAGGTATTCCCCACGACCTACATTCTGCTGATTTTGATCTCTGGATGGTTTGAAATTAGTTGAAGATATCTCATCGTCTTCGTGAGGTCTAGATGGGCTTCTAGTGACATGTAAGCTAGCGTTGCTGCCAGATGAGAGTGATACTGGATCAAAATTTTCTAAGGCAAAACTACCTCCAGGAGATCCAATTGTACTTCTCAGTTTTGACATCGTAGCCTTTCGTTGCAAATGATGAAAATTTTCCCACAGATGGCTCCAAAAATGTAAGAGATAAAAATTGATAATACCTTCCACTAAAGATTGAATTTGATATTTCTGATAAATGATCTTTCTGAACTTGATCTCCCAATCTTCTTGTTCTGCAAAACGAATAAACTGCCCAAGATCGAAGTGCTTCGATCGAAGACACTCTGATGCTTAAGTCAGTAATGGAATAGAAACAATTGTTGAAACACAAGGAGAGTTCAGTGTCCCTTTCACCTTAGTTTCCTCTGTTTTTTATAGATAGTCATCCCCTTAGGATTTTCGTGATTTCCGATTTAAGGTGACACACCTTCCTTTAATTCAGCGATTCAGTTTGAGAAGTTGCTGATATTTTTTCAACAATTCCTTCTAACATCTGCAATTTCGTTGATTCATTCATACAAAATACCCAAAGTTAAAGGCTTATCTCTTATCTTTTTATCCTCTGTTTCAAACAGTTTGGTCATAATGAGAGTCGAGCTTTTTAGTTATTTTGTCGAACACATTGGTTAGTTCGGCTAGACCCATTTGACTGAGTGGTTAATGTCTTCGTCACGTGCCTTGTCTTATCAACCTCATGTGGGCTCATTAAATGTCACAACACGTGTAATAATGAGAGCCAACCCCTTCAATGATATTGTACCCTCACGCTCCAATTACATGTTCTTAGGTCGTCTTATTAGTTGGTTGTGAAGCCGCCATATGATTTGGGTTAAAATAATATTATCAAAATTTTGAGGGTAAAAAATATAATTCATTCTCTTTTTCGTGTGAAAATACTAATTAGATTAGGTTGGAACTTTGCATCAATGGGAGGGTGATCCGAGTGTTTTTTTTTTTTTTNTGAATGAACATTGACCTTTCCGTCATCCTTTTATTCTTTATTTTTTGTGTTGTTAGATTTCTTGGTTACATTCTACTAGAAATTGGAGAGCCTTTTTGAATGCAGAAAGGTTCGCAGGTGCGGCTACTTATTGTTGATTCAATTTCATCGCTTATCAGCCCAATTCTTGGAGGCAATGGTACAAATGGTGCGTCTACTTGTGTGCACATAACAGCTATCTGACTATTTGTGACTATCTCTTTTATTTGCTTAAAAGCTCCATGTAATTTGCACATTACGGTTTCTTGAAATATTATTCTTAGAATTCGTAAAATGTAAACATGCACATGCTTGGTGTTTTTCATCTTACTGGGCGTGGTAAGTGCTGACCCAAAAAAAAAAGTGTGGTAAGTGTATGTACATTCTTCATATTGTAAATCCATGAAGCATCATGATTCTTTTCAGGATAAGGCAGGATCACAGTGAAACAGTTTTTTAATATTTTTAGAAAGTTTAGTCAAATGGATGTGTTAGGCTTTTCATACATATGCTGAAATGAATAATGAATTATCAGCAATATTTAATTAATTTAGAAAAATATGTTACGAGAGTTTGAAGGGCAGCATGGGAAGATCTTCGTCAAGCATACCTAAAAGTTCCCGAACTAGTCCACCACCCCCGGATCCCCCAGCCCCAACACACACAAACTCTAATAAAAATCATAGAACTTAGAGGACAATAACATGAGTTCTCAAACTATGTTGTGCAGTTGTGCCTTTCATATGCACTATCTTTCTTCTGTCTGTAGATTGCTCTGTTGGCATCAAATTTAGAGACAATTCAGACTTCTCAGTGCCCAAACCAAATGACAAGCCTTTTCTCTTTCGAAGGGAAGGCTAGGATGCACAAATATAGATAAACCAGTATGGAATGGAAGTTGTGTATGGGTTCTACCAACCAATTTAAAATGGATTCCTATACACATACTCATAGATGTATTACTGTTAAGTGACACTCCTACAACAAAAAAGAATATCGAACACCGCTTAAATGTTCTGCCACCAAATATCTTGCCTACATAAAATTCTTTGTCTTGTGTGTTTGATATCTGTAGTAGTTATCTGCACAATTGTGGATTATTTTTAGACCAACTATCCACAGAAGGCCTTTGAATCATACTTTGTCAGTGAATTTGGGCTTGTGTTGGCAAGTAGTTGATTTTGGCAAGATCAAGAAGTTTTCCTTTCAGTTAAGACATTTTATTTTTGTTTATTTAAACTCAAAATGCATGTGGGAAAATTGTTGATTGTGAGCACATTTTGATGTTTCTTTTATTCCTAGTCGATTTTTATTCAATGATAAAGGCCTATTCATTAATTTGTGGAAAAATGTTACGACCTTTATCTGTAGAAGTAATGGCTTGTCCTTGGTTGGGAAAAACAGGACGTGCTTTAATGACTTCTGCTGGAATTTTACTAAAGAAGTTAGCACAACAGCATAACTTCGCTGTATTGGTAGGTTTTGCACTTAAAATTACAGTTGCATTGTCTTGCCTGATAGATAATATGATCTCTTCTTCGTAAAAAAATAGTATGATCTCTTCCTTTGTACGCCATGCTCTAGACGTAACAGGAATACCATTGATCAATTCTTACTCAAGCTTTACTTTTTGTAAATACAAATTATGTCTTATTGTACAATGCAGATGCTTAATTAATATCTAACTGTGAATGATGTACTTAAGGTGACTAATCATATGGTGGCTGGAGAGCGAGGTATTCTCAAGCCAGCACTTGGAGAGAGCTGGAAGAGCATCCCACACGTACGGCTTCAGCTCTCCCGTGACCACGGGAGCAACATCTGCAATATGTCCATTATTCGACACCCCCTCATGGTATTTTTCCCTTTTGACATAGTTCTGATGTTGCAGCGTATGGACTGATAATTTTGATGCATGGCTTTAAATTGCCCTCTTATTTCTTTTCTACACCAGTCATTTTCTTAACCAACGGGCAGCAGTATTTTTGTATACGAGACGCTGTCCACCTTTGTTCCTCGGTGCTCTTCCTATTTGTGCTTGTAACTGTTTCTGTCATTATAATCATGTTTTTCAGGCTTCTGGTGAGGAGGTGAAATTTATGATTTTATGATCGATCAGTTTGGCCTATGTCTGGAAGTTGTAGATTGAAGGAATGTATTGAAAGGTAAAAACATGGTCAAAGTTGTTTCCCGATTTGACATTAGAATGGTGGTTATAAAGGGAGGAATGTTGCTTGAGGTTTATGAGAATAGTGAACTTGGTAAGAAGGTGATCTTACTGTAGATGCATGTTTTATATACATAGCTATTAATCATTTAAGTTATTTTCTTGCATGATAGAATGTTGGGTAAATATGAAACATTTGTATGAAATAAACGTAGCCGAAAAAAGATAGTTTACATGAAAGACAAGAATAGAATTGAATAGGAACAATATGCAAATCGGTATGATATTTTATGGTGATTGTTTTAAACATCAAACTTAGTGTTACAAAGTTCTAACCAACCCACCCAGAAAATGGGAAACACAAGCACCTACTCCATTTCATCGACTTCATCTAAATTCTGAACTTCAGGCTTCATTGTAGAGTATATATTAGGAGCCACACTATTGTGTCCCATCAGAACCAACCCAAAGGAAAGCACCTCAAACATCAGTATCCAAAAGCTTCACATCCTTCTGTCAAACTCAAGGCAACCAGAAAGTTCTTTCCTTTTCCACACAAAGCCGTTGTCTCCCTAGTTTTCCTCGTCCTGGCAATCACATGTGCATTCTCAGCTCGGATCCTTGAAGAGGAGGAACCACCGGCGCCAGTAGTTGCACCCGAGGCATCCGATTCAGTTGGACAACCGGTTTCCGGTGTAAGTCCAGTGGGTACTGCCCCAGCTGCTGCCGCTAGTTGCACATCATATACTTTCCTTCTTCATGCATGTCGTTCTTGGTGGATCAAACCCCTCGGCAAGAGCTGTGATCGGGATGGTAGTCAACATGGCTCTCAGTGATCAAGANGCTATTAATCATTTAAGTTATTTTCTTGCATAATAGAATGTTGGGTAAATGTGAAACATTTGTATGAAATAAACGTAGCCGAAAAAAGAGAGTTAGTTTACAAGCTCTCAGTGATCAAGTACCGTTTGCCAAGCCGAACGGTGCTGTCCTCCCAGTGAGCAATGGTGTTCCAGTCAACAATGCCAGCAGTGGAGTTATTAACAACAATAACATACCCTTCCTCACTGGACTCGGTGGAACCACATCTAATGTGATGCAAAACAATGGTAACAACATTATTGGAGGCTGTTTTGGGTTCCCGGTCCTGAATAGTGCCCAGCTCCCTGCTGGGGCCACTCTCCAGAAGCTCATGTTTGGGACAATGACAGTATTCGAAGATGAATTAACCGAAGGCCATGAACTCGGGTCTGGATTGATTGGAAAGAGCCAAGGATTTTATATTGCAAGCTCAGAAGATGGGTCAAGTCAGACCATGGTTTTCAATGCCGTGTTTACCAGCAGCGGTTATGCCTGATAGTCTAGGCTGTTTCGGTGTTCATCGGATGGCAGTCTCGGAATCCCACCTTGCCATCATGGGTGGCACTGGGATGTATGTCAATGCTAAGGGCTATGCCACGGTCAAGACCATTCCTGGTGCAGCAAACCAGCACAATTCTGATGGAGTGGAGACTGTACTGGAGATAACTGTGTATCTCACTTATTAGTGTGTTTGGGTTTGATTGTGGCTGTCTGTGTATATGCTGAGATCTCTCTTTATGACAGTGCAAAAAACACATGGAGTATCAAAATTTCTTACTGGTCCAGGAGACTTGTTTGTTAGAACAGTGATCTTGTACCTCTAACTGATCGATTTGTGATGCTGCAGCATTTTCTTCTTTCTTTTTTTTGGCGGGGGACATCGAAATGATGAAGCTTTAATACTATTAACCATGCAGCACTTAAGTTTATCGAAGGATCAATGATAGAAGGTTTGTAATCGAAGAGATGAATCGTGACGATAAATGTCCTCTGTGACAGATGTTTTGCCATCATAGTCGTTAGAGAATTGAACGGTTTTGAACATGAATGGATAGCAAGTTGATCAGTTCACCTCCCCTCTACTGAAAAAGTCTCCATTTTTATGGTTGACGGCACATGATGTGTTAGATCAGTCAGAAATGGACATGTGACGTCATTTGGAGGAAAAGTAATAACGATAAAAGGACGACAGAATTCCCTCACTTGCAAAAATGTGATGTCGCTTGAAAAATAAAGTTGTAATAACATATGAGAGTTCTTTCGGGGGTGACATCACTCTGTTGCATATGACATCACTCGGGGAGCTATGTTCGTTGGAAATGCAGTGAAGATGTTTATTTAAGAATAAACGAGGAAAATGATTTACAAGAATCCGTATTCAACTGTCAGCAAGAATGGGTCTATTATCCCATGCTGTCAGATCAAGCATGATAAAAGTCTGTAGCTAATCATAGGAAAGACCCTCGAAACTATTACAATATGTAATAAGTGCTCCTTACGAGCACATGACAGATAATTAATGCCCAGAGGAGAATGGCTTCGAAACATTTATCCTTCAGCATGCTGAGTGGCGCTGGACATTTATTACTACAACAGAAGTTTTTCAATGTCAAATCTTACGACTAGCAATTGTTAGACTTAGACGTCGAAAAATTAATGTTATTAATGTCCGTCTTGTGAACGTGCACAATTCGATTTGACGCATAATACCATTTTTTTTTTTTTTGTTAATATCACCACTTATTTAGTTAAAAGAACTATTTTTTTAATTAAAAAAAATAGATAATTTTCTCTCAAAATAAAAATTTAAAAATTTCTTGCTTGTATACACAATAGTAATAACCCGTGTCTTCAGGTACGATATAATATAACAATCGAACATCCTAAAGAAGGGATAAAGATTTAATTTTGGTAACTGTATAATACATCTCATTATTACCTTAGTATATGGAAACATAATGTCAATATGCCCTCTTAATTTGTAGTGGTTTTTTCTATGCCTTCAATATCATATATAAACCTAAGTTTACAGTCATTGTATCAACAAAATAAAAAATATTTACAAATATTTAAAAACAAAAGCCTAAAAACACATTAAATCAACTTAATATCAATCAAATTTAACCACCAATCAAGCACCAATGATGAAAATGTTTCGAGTCAATGTGTATGAGTGTTTGTGTGTGTGAATGTTTGTGTATGCGCTAATTAAAAAAATAGCAATCAATTGAAAAATCTTAAATGTAATAATTCAAAATGCAAAATGCAACTTCAATACCATATATAAACCTAATCTTACAATCACTGTATCAACAAATGCATAAAAACCTATGAAAAAGTATAACTTAATCAAATTTATCCACGAATCAAGCACCAATGATAAAAATGTTTCGACTGTGTATTAAAAAAGTTAGACTAATGTTGAATATTATTTCTAGTGAGTATTGAAAATGTTATATTGAGAGATCAAAATTAGTTGCCAAGTTGCTATGTACGTGTCTACTTGTATATTAGCTCTTCTAAAGCTACAAAAAACCAAACAAAAAAAAAATAATAATAATATGAATGAACAAATTAATTACCGAAAAATCATAACAAAAATTTACCATATTCAAAATCTACACACATACCAAAAAGAGCGACCTTGAAGTGAAACCATGTGTAAATTACAATTTTTTTTTGTTAAGAGTACAATTTTTTTGGTTAAAAAAATGGATAGTTANCATCGGATGGCAGTCTCGGAATCCCACCTTGCCATCATGGGTGGCACTGGGATGTATGTCAATGCTAAGGGCTATGCCACGGTCAAGACCATTCCTGGTGCAGCAAACCAGCACAATTCTGATGGAGTGGAGACTGTACTGGAGATAACTGTGTATCTCACTTATTAGTGTGTTTGGGTTTGATTGTGGCTGTCTGTGTATATGCTGAGATCTCTCTTTATGACAGTGCAAAAAACACATGGAGTATCAAAATTTCTTAGTGGTCCAGGAGACTTGTTTGTTAGAACAGTGATCTTGTACCTCTAACTGATCGATTTGTGATGCTGCAGCATTTTCTTCTTTCTTTTTTTTGGCGGGGGACATCGAAATGATGAAGCTTTAATACTATTAACCATGCAGCACTTAAGTTTATCGAAGGATCAATGATAGAAGGTTTGTAATCGAAGAGATGGATCGTGACGATAAATGTCCTCTGTGACAGATGTTTTGCCATCATAGTCGTTAGAGAATTGAACGGTTTTGAACATGAATGGATAGCAAGTTGATCAGTTCACCTCCCCTCTACTGAAAAAGTCTCCATTTTTATGGTTGACGGCACATGATGTGTTAGATCAGTCAGAAATGGACATGTGACGTCATTTGGAGGAAAAGTAATAACGATAAAAGGACGACAGAATTCCCTCACTTGCAAAAAATGTGATGTCGCTTGAAAAATAAAGTTGTAATAACATATGAGAGTTCTTTCGGGGGTGACATCACTCGGGGAGCTATGTTCGTTGGGACTGCAGTGAAGATGTTTATTTAGGAATAAATGAGGAAAAAGATTTACAAGAATCCGTACTCAACTGTCAGCAAGAATGGGTCTATTATCCCCTGCTGTCAAATCAAGCATGATAAAAGTCTGTAGCTAATCATAGGAAAGACCCTCGAAACTATTACAACATGTAATAAGTGCTCCTTACGAGCACATGACAGATAATTAATGCCCAGAGGAGAATGGCTTCGAAACATTTATCCTTCAGCATGCTGAGTGGCGCTGGACATTTATTACTACAACAGAAGTTTTTCAATGTCAAATCTTACGATTAGCAATTGTTAGACTTAGACGTCGAAAAATTAATGTTATTAATGTCCGTCTTGTGAACGTGTACAAAAAAGTTAAAAATCGAGGTTAATAGAGAATTCGACTTGACGCATAATACCATTTTTTTTTTGGCTAACATCACCACTTATTTGATTAAAAGAACTATTTTTTTAATTAAAAAAAATAGATAATTTTTTCTCAAAATAAAAATCTAGAAATTTCTTGCTTGTATACACAATAGTAATAACCCGTGTCTTCAGGAACAATATAATATAACAATCGAACATCCTAAAGAAGGGATAAAGATTTAATTTTAGTAACTANATTGTTATATTAACCAAAAAATGATAATATTACCCACAAAATCTGTTAAACCTAATCCCAATTTGTGGTATTCTTTTTCAAAATAGTGGTAATCTTTTTAAAAAAAATTTTAATTTTACACAAAAGTAGTAAAATTATCCACCATAAATTACAAATAAATATTAACCAAAACATGGTACACTTGCCCTAAAAGTGGTAATCTTACTCACTAGAAGTGGTAAATTTTTCCAAAAAAATAAAAATAAAAATAAATTAATATTCAATCTCATGAATATAATAAAACACATTGGAATTGAATCTATCAACACTTATATTTCGTATGACTATTAAAAGTATACAAAATGAGATTTAATTTAATTAAATTAACATTCAATTATGTAAAAAAAAATTTTTTTGTAATCAAATTAACATTTAATTATGTGTTCTTACCATTTTAAAGGTAACAATCTTTACCAAATAAGTAGTAAACGAACCCCCAAGTTGTAATATTAACCAAAAATTGGTGACTTTGTTACCTTAATAATTGTAATATTAACCAAAATAGTGATAATCTTACCCCCAATATGTGCTAAACTTATTACTCCCACTTTTAAAAAATGATAATGGAGAGAATCTTGAATAATCTTTACCTTTTCAATTCTGTGAAGTCAAAAACCAAGAAGTTGAACATAGTAAAACATAAGAAGTTGAATGTCATTCCCCACCCCCAAAGCATGCAACAAACAATTTTATCACATGTTTAATTATTTAATATTTGATTAATTTGTATTCTTACCATTTTAAAAATTTTTACCAAATAAGTGTAAACGTATCCCCAAGTTGTAATATTAACCAAAATTTAGTAACTTTGTTACCTTAATAATTGTAATATTAACCAAAAGAGTGATAATCTTACCCCTAATATGTGCTAAACTTATTACTCCCACTTTTAAAGAACGATAACAGAGAGAATCTTAAATGATCTTTACTTTTTCAATTATGTGAAGTCAAAAACTAGGAAGTTGAATATAGTAAAACACATAGGAAGTTGAATGTGATTCCCCACCCCCAAAACATACATCATCCAATTAATGGACATTCAACTTCAACATATTCACTAAATTGCTATTTAAATTAATGGACTATAAGTATAAAAAATGAGATTTAATTTCGAAATATTGAAATAATATTTATTTAATTTAAAACTAAATTTCCATTTAATTTAATATCAAATCAAGACTAATTTTAGATTATATTACATCCAACTAAAATTTAATTATATTAAATAGAATACTAAATTTTAATTCATCTAACTTTTAACCTTATTAAAGTCCATTTTGTATAAAAAAAATTCATAATAAATTAAAAAGTTATGTATGACATAATTTTAAAATTAACCTGTTATGAACATAACAATACAATGATTATAATATACTGCACATCTTTGAATATCACCCAACATTTGCAATCTGTCCAAGATGTTCTAATTTTGACATAATAGTTGTAAAAAAATATATGTTTTTAACTAGGTAATATAATTTTTGTGTAATAAATTGCATTTAATTGTGAAGTAAATGTAAAACCACTATTCCAACTACTATGATTTTCTTAACACAATAACAAACTAAAGTCAAGCACCAATTATAGCCTGCGTTTCTTCATCACTCTTAAAATCTCCATTATTTCATCACCCATCTAACTTGAATCCAACATATTTAATGATCTTTTCTTGATCATCCATGCAATTAAGTGGAATGCAAGGTATTGGAAGATTCATATCAAACAAGGTAAGTATTTTATGATCTTTTCTCTGTAGATGTTTGTTATTAGTTGTGTTATGCCCATAACTTTTATCTTCTTATTTTGATAGGTAGAAATAGTAGTAATTTCTTAAAGATGAGATTGTTAATTATTTGTTCTTAGGTATAATCAACACAAATGGAAAAAGGAAAGCAGGTTCTTGTAGACTTAAATAATGATATAGCAGATGACAANAATACCTTGAAGATGGTGGCTCTGTGGCGGTGGCGTTGTGGTGCTATCGAGTCATGTGTGCTGCGAGACAGAGAAAGAGAAAGACAGGATAGAGAGAGAGAGATTCCAGGCAAGGGAGGGGAAGGGTTTGAGAAGAGAGAGAAGTGAAGAGTTGGTTTATTGGGAGGCGTGTATAGCGTGTTGGGGACGCCTCCCGAAAAAATAGAAATTTGAAAATTTTTGAATAAATTATTTAATANAATGAGGAAAGATTTAACATCTACAGAAGTCTTTGCAATGAAATTTATATCACATGAAGATGCCGGACAATTTTATAACACATATGGTAGATATGCGGGTTTCAGTGTTCGTAAGGATCACCTAAAGTATGACAAGAACAACATGCCAATTTCATGACGGTGGGTTTGTTTGAGAGAAGGGTATCAGTCGACAAAGAAAGTAGAACGCGTAGAATGATCAAGGGAACCATGAGGGTTAACACGACTTANTAAATTCGTAACATATTTAACTAAAAAAATATCTATAAAATCCTAGCATAAAACAAATAAAAATAATAAAGGGGTAAATGTATCAAAGTTGTAATATTATCTAAAAATTGGTGACCTTACTCAAATAGTGGTTAACTTAATAATTGTTATATTAACCAAAAAATGATAATATTACCCACAAAATCTGTTAAACCTAATCCCAATTTGTGGTATTCTTTTTCAAAATAGTGGTAATCTTTTTAAAAAAAATTTTAATTTTACACAAAAGTAGTAAAATTATCCACCATAAATTACAAATAAATATTAACCAAAACATGGTACACTTGCCCTAAAAGTGGTAATCTTACTCACTAGAAGTGGTAAATTTTTCCAAAAAAATAAAAATAAAAATAAATTAATATTCAATCTCATGAATATAATAAAACACATTGGAATTGAATCTATCAACACTTATATTTCGTATGACTATTAAAAGTATACAAAATGAGATTTAATTTAATTAAATTAACATTCAATTATGTAAAAAAAAATTTTTTTGTAATCAAATTAACATTTAATTATGTGTTCTTACCATTTTAAAGGTAACAATCTTTACCAAATAAGTAGTAAACGAACCCCCAAGTTGTAATATTAACCAAAAATTGGTGACTTTGTTACCTTAATAATTGTAATATTAACCAAAATAGTGATAATCTTACCCCCAATATGTGCTAAACTTATTACTCCCACTTTTAAAAAATGATAATGGAGAGAATCTTGAATAATCTTTACCTTTTCAATTCTGTGAAGTCAAAAACCAAGAAGTTGAACATAGTAAAACATAAGAAGTTGAATGTCATTCCCCACCCCCAAAGCATGCAACAAACAATTTTATCACATGTTTAATTATTTAATATTTGATTAATTTGTATTCTTACCATTTTAAAAATTTTTACCAAATAAGTGTAAACGTATCCCCAAGTTGTAATATTAACCAAAATTTAGTAACTTTGTTACCTTAATAATTGTAATATTAACTAAAAGAGTGATAATCTTACCCCTAATATGTGCTAAACTTATTACTCCCACTTTTAAAGAACGATAACAGAGAGAATCTTAAATGATCTTTACTTTTTCAATTATGTGAAGTCAAAAACTAGGAAGTTGAATATAGTAAAACACATAGGAAGTTGAATGTGATTCCCCACCCCCAAAACATACATCATCCAATTAATGGACATTCAACTTCAACATATTCACTAAATTGCTATTTAAATTAATGGACTATAAGTATAAAAAATGAGATTTAATTTCGAAATATTGAAATAATATTTATTTAATTTAAAACTAAATTTCCATTTAATTTAATATCAAATCAAGACTAATTTTAGATTATATTACATCCAACTAAAATTTAATTATATTAAATAGAATACTAAATTTTAATTCATCTAACTTTTAACCTTATTAAAGTCCATTTTGTATAAAAAAAATTCATAATAAATTAAAAAGTTATGTATGACATAATTTTAAAATTAACCTGTTATGAACATAACAATACAATGATTATAATATACTGCACATCTTTGAATATCACCCAACATTTGCAATCTGTCCAAGATGTTCTAATTTTGACATAATAGTTGTAAAAAAATATATGTTTTTAACTAGGTAATATAATTTTTGTGTAATAAATTGCATTTAATTGTGAAGTAAATGTAAAACCACTATTCCAACTACTATGATTTTCTTAACACAATAACAAACTAAAGTCAAGCACCAATTATAGCCTGCGTTTCTTCATCACTCTTAAAATCTCCATTATTTCATCACCCATCTAACTTGAATCCAACATATTTAATGATCTTTTCTTGATCATCCATGCAATTAAGTGGAATGCAAGGTATTGGAAGATTCATATCAAACAAGGTAAGTATTTTATGATCTTTTCTCTGTAGATGTTTGTTATTAGTTGTGTTATGCCCATAACTTTTATCTTCTTATTTTGATAGGTAGAAATAGTAGTCATTTCTTAAAGATGAGATTGTTAATTATTTGTTCTTAGGTATAATCGACACAAATGGAAAAAGGAAAACAGGTTCTTGTAGACTTAAATAATGATATAGCAGATGAAATATTGCATGATTTTGAAAATGATGAATATCAGAACATGGACTTCCATCAGAAAAACAAGGATAAGTTAGCATCCAATAAAGCCATTTCAAGCAAGGATGAGTTAACATCAATTGAAGACATAGCAATGAGGAAAGATTTAACATCTACAGAAGTCTTTGCAATGAAATTTATATCACATGAAGATGCCGGACAATTTTATAACACATATGGTAGATATGCGGGTTTCAGTGTTCGTAAGGATCACCTAAAGTATGACAAGAACAACATGCCAATTTCATGACGGTGGGTTTATTTGAGAGAAGGGTATCAGTCGACAAAGAAAGTAGACGCGTAGAATGATCAAGGGAACCATGAGGGTTAACACGACTTAGATGCAAGGCAACATTTTGAGTGAAGTTTGATAGGAAGACACAAAAATGGGTTGTAAAAGAGTTTGTAATGGATCACAACCACGAATTGGTTCCACAACGTGGTGTTCCATTTCTCCGATCATAGAGGCATGTCAAGAGCCCCGATAGAGCACAAGCTATATCATTGTGCAGTGTTAGTATGTGTACAAGTCACATTAGGGATTTCATGTTGCAACAATCTAGAGGATATCAAAATGTTGGATTTACCATAAAGGACCTCTACAATGACATGACATCCTACCGTAGAGAAAAGTTGAGAGACAGTGATGTAGAGGGCGCATTAGCCTACTTGAGCGCGAAGGAAGAGTTGGACTCGCAATTCTATTTCAAGTATTCTGTCACCGATGACAATTCGTTGAATTGCTTGTTTTGGGCTGATTCGACATCTCGACTAGATTACAAGTGCTTTGGTGAGGTGATGACGTTTGATACTACATATCGAATGAATGCATATAAGAAGCCTTTTGTGATATTTGCTGATGTCAACCACCACAACGCTACAACTATATTTGGGTGCGCATTACTTTCAAACGAGACGATTGATACATATGTGTGGGTATTGAATACCTTTCTTCATGCAATGGAAAATTAGATGTCTGTATCTGTTATTACCGATGGAGATAAAACAATGGATGATACAATTGAAAAAGTATTTTCTCAAGCGATGCATCGCTTATATAGATGGCGTTTGTCAAGAAATGCTTTCACAAACATAAATGCTGAAAATTTTGTCAACGCATTCAAGAGGTGCATGTGAAACATGGAGAAATTTGAACTTTTTCCGACAAAGGATAAAATAGTAATTTGTCACTATTATGGCGGGATTAAAATGCATATGTCTATAGAACTCTGATGATGCAACAAACTTTACCGTTGGATACGTATTGCGAAATTGAGTTACCTCGTCAATTTTCGTCGAATTCCGAGATAGTTGGATGTTACATATTTTTCGAGACAATTGAGTGACAAATGAACTTTTAAAGGTTCCCAAAAATGAAAATTATAAAATTTTCTTATAATTGGATAAAATTTTAAATAAAATTAATTTAAACTGAAATCGAAATTTAATTAAGTCGTTTTGGGTTAAAAACAGACTTGAAAATAATAAACGTGCAGGACAATGTGAACCGCGCAATTAAAAGTTTAAATAAGGCCCAAAATATCTGAAAATTGAGATATTCTTACCCATTTGGCCGACTGTGTTCAGACGTTAGAATAGAGAGAAGAGAGAAATAGAAATTTCTACATTCTTTCTCCAATTCAAGGAGTTTCGTCGGTCAGAATTGCTTGATTCAAGAATTAAAGTTGGTCTACGCGACGAGGGCTACTCGTACGTACCAAGAATGAAAAATTTCACCGAAGTTTCAAATAAGAAATTTTGAGAAAATCAAAAGTTTGAGGCTTGAGAGTCATTCTTGAGGTTTCTCCCTTCACTTTATGCTCGAAGAGGTAAGGGTTCTCCTACTTTGGTCCATTTCCTATCTAAAATGTTATATGTAATGTGTAGGTTATGAGAATATATGTAGGTCACTTACCTATGTATATGAAATAGATGAAATAGGTATGAAAAAGGAATATTGAAATGGGTTTGAATAGACTTTCCTAACTTGAGATTGAGTGTCGAAATTACTTGATTGGTAATTTCATGGAAAAGTGATTTTATGGGCATGCTTTATGTTTAAATGTTATGCTTTGTGAATGATGGGAGAAATGTTGTGACTTGATGGTATTTTGCATAGAATGCCTAAGTGGAACTTAAGTTGTTATAGCATGGATTATGTGTAACAAGCTTGTGAATTGTTGATATTGGTGATTATATGCACGTGATATAAATTGTCATGACACATGTTGAATTGTGTGGTTAAATTCAACTTATTGACATTCATTACATTGAGCATGACATTGGTATTGCAATGGTTCATTACATTGCATCTGTATGAAAACATCACATTCAAGGGCTTAGGCATGAGTGTGGGTGTATGTTGTACATGATTGGATCAATCACCATACTTGGTATTTTGATGGGTGGGCTTGGGAAAGTGGGGTTGAATATCATACTGAGTTGCACGGTTGCATGCTTGAAAAACTTGTGTTGGATATAGCAAGAAGGGATAGATCCCCCCTCGGGTGCAAGGCCCAGTTATTGATTTTTACACTTCCGATGGTGTAAGTCCAAAAAAGTGTATCGGTGTGTGGAGCCGACGGTGCAACACAAAAAGTCCACTACCCAAATAAAGACACATGATTTTGTTATATAAACGATTCATTTGATGGGAAACATCTAGAAATGAATTGGTTTTTATAAACACATGAGTTGTTTCAAAATGATCTTTGGATGTACTCATCAAGGATAAATGTTTTACACTTGCATTGCATAGTGTGGTGAGAGCTGGCGAAGGCTTGGGTTATGTACGTGAGTAAATCTTATTTCATTCATGACATGACATAGTAAATTCTAACATGAACATATATATTCTTGATTGGAATGATTATATGATTGTGAATGTTGTATATGAACATTGCATATGCACTAAGGTTGAGGAGTAGTTTCTGTAGAAAATATTCTATTGGGCGTTGGCTCACCCTATACGGGAAACATTTTAGGTGCGGGGTTCGTACTGGGAGAGGACTCGCATTCGGGGCCTCGAGAGTGAAGAAAAGTCGATTTGTGGCTTTTGGAAACAAGTTTTGTAAAACTTTGGTTAAATGCCGTTTTGACATGTAAATTATGTAAATGCATATAATAGAACTTGTATAGATCATGTATAATGTAGAAAATGTTATTATACACGCTTGGGATGAATTTGGGAAGGTTTGAGATGAATTGGAAATGAAAAACTGATGAAACATAAAATTCTGGACAAAACCAACCGGTAGCTAACAGATAGTACTTGTCAAGCAGGCAAAACCTACCGGTAGTTAACAGGTAGTATCCGTCCAGCAGACAAAATCTACCGGTAGCTAATAGGTAGTACCTGTTCAGTAGGAAAAAACTACAAGTAGCTTATAGGTAGAACTTCTACCGGTAGGTCTAACAAACACCTACCGATAGCTCTTTAAAAAATCTGAAAATTTAAAATTATTTTGCCAACCTGTTGAGGTTTGTTTTCTTTAGTTTTAATGATACAAATGGACATTAAATGAGGTATATTGAGGCACATTGGACCTCCGTTGAATTAAATGATTAAAGAAACACGGGTGATACGTGTAGGTTATGATCCCGGTTAAGGGGATACGATTAATATGATGTCGGGTCGTGCGACAAATATGGGTATTTTTGTGGGTTGACGAGTGGTCAACGATTGAAAAAGGACCCCCAATTTTAGGGGCGTCACAGTGCATGTGTGCTCGATGTACTCTAGAAGAATTTGAAAATGAGTGAAAATCAATGGTCTAATCATTTGGACTGGAGACAAACAATTGGATAACAGAAGTTTATGCAAATCGATTCAAATGGGCCGAAGCGTACTTGTGAGGAAAATTTTTTGTCGGCTTAAAAAGCACGCAATGATCAGAGAGTATGAATGCCTACCTCAAACGCTTTATAAAAACAAGCCAACGATTATTCGAGTTTTTTAGGCACTATGATGGCGGTTTGGCAAGGATCAGGGAGTGTGAGGCCAATGATGACTTTGAGTCAGAATATTCTAGGCCAGTGATGCAGACAGCATTGAAATGCTTAAAGGAGCATACTGCTGCTCTATATACCAGAAAGAGTTTCTTCAAGGTCTGTGGTAAGATACAAGAAAAAGCTTTATTTTTTATTGTGGATAAGATCGAGATTGAAAGTCATCGGAGTTACTATTTGTCTCGATTCACAAAACCAGAATCAAGGTGGATTGTGGAATATTATCTTCAAATTCATGCGTTGCTCTCACATAATCGTGGTCATGAAGTATGAGCACATACAAGAGCTTCCTCATTCCATGGTGATGGACAGGTGGACCATTAAAGAAAAAGCTGGGTATAAATGTGCACACAAATGTGGTAATGTGCAGCCGAATGTGTCAATTCCTACGCGTTATGCTAGACTTATGTTAATGTGCATCCAAATGAGTTATTACGCTTCACAGTCTCTCTCATACTCAAATGACCTGAGGAGTATGGTGTAACAAAGAACTTCTCTTCTAAAAGCCCCTCATGAGTCACTTGGCAAACACGATGCAAATGTGACGACTACACAATTTGGTGTGAATGATCCAAAGATTGTGAAATTCAAGTGTAATCATAGTCATGCACAAAAGAATATTCCAATCAACCCACGAAGATGTAGTAAATACAGGGACACTGGCCATACTATTAGAAAATGTCCGCTCTTGATGTCTCAATCCAATGATCCATTCGAGGACATGCCTTTTTTCACAACCAGTTGGATCACAGCAACCACGAGACATTCCTTTTTTACAACTTAGTGGATCAAACCAACCAGCCACATGTCTTTTTCACAGAATGGTGGATCGCAACAATCTATGCCATCATCGAAAGAGGATGACCATTGCATTCCCTTTGTCAATAAGGGTATCCTCAAGTATCAGGTTCATATAATACTCTTTGGATGTTTATATTTTTTTTTTCATATGTACTCATTCCTTATTATTTCAGGATGGAATGTCAAGTTTGATTCTACCATTCAATCACAGTACATAAACACTAGTTTCAATAAAATGGAGGTAATTACAAAAATTATAAATTTTATCCCACAAATTTTATTTTTTCACCATTGTCATCTGACCATCAATTTATGCTATCATAGTGGGCACCAAGATCATGGAGCAAAATGGGTTGATGAAATTTTACTTTTTTTTGCAACTTTGAATGAAAAGGTTTAATTTACATTCTCCATTCCAAGTATTTTTTTCACTTAGATATACCCTTATATTTTTTTTTCTAGAGAACTTGTGAGAGAATTTTATTATTAAAAATTAAATTAATCCTAGCTAGGGGGACGTATTTACCTTACCCTCGATGCAATCTAATTACAATGTGATAAGGAATTAAAAATTCTAATGCATGATTTTACATGGAAAAACAAAAAATAATTTCCTAACTGATGAAACCAGCTACTGAAATGTGTTGGAATGTTGAACAGTCATGTGAATAGTAGCTAAGAGAGCCAAGATGAGCAATGTGTAGCAGCTATTTTGGGCATTCCAGCACATTTCAGTAGCAGCTATTTTGAGCATTCCAAAAATAACAGCTGCCTAGAAATGTAAACAGTTGAATGGGCCACGAGCAAAAGCTAAGAGATGAAGGCCAGCTGAGAAATGCAGCTGAATGAGTTGCAAGAAATAGCTGTCCATGAGAAGTGGAGGGATTTATCGAATAAGGCAAATGAATGGCCTTATTAGGACTCGATAGGTTATCAGTGATTAGCCAATTGCATCTAGGAGATCGAAAATCCAATTGATAAGGTGGCTGGGTTACTGATAAGGCGGCTGCATGACAGATGATAACCCTTTGTATGACCAAAAGCCTCCTGGGAACCTGTAAAACAATCTGAAAGACTATAATAGTCGTTAGAGAGACAATTGGGAACCAGACGAAGAAAAGCCAAACACTCTGAGAGCTAGATCCCACAAAGCAAGTATGAGTGGTCAGGCTACCTTGCTCTTGTAGAGATGGTCCAAAAAGTGGGTCTTAAGCTTCATGTGTCGCTTTGTTTCCTTTACCTTGCTCACTTTTATAATTTTTCTGTTTCTATTCAGAATTTGGCTCTTCTCAGACTTCTCTCACCTTTTCTATGCATGGGAGGAATCTTAACCATTTTTTTCTGGCAATTTTCTTACTTTTTGCTTCCCATTTTCTTTTCTGATATTTACATTCTGTAGTTCCCCCTACAGATGCTCTCTGTTTGATGATTTTCAACTGATAATTTTTCTATATATTGTTCACTCGTTCTTATATATAAATGACATATATTTGTTTATCTATTTCTTCATTTCTGGATATGTAGGGAAGAGCAAGTAGATAGGAGTGTGGGGTTGGTGGTTGAGTAGTGAATGGCAGAGGAAAGTGGTGGTGGGAAGTTGGAAATGGCATCATGTTCCACTCTTAAACAGAGTCCATTGCCTATGAAAGAAACACCCTTAAACTATCATCCATATCCACCTCCCTTGGCTAGATATGAGGAAGTTGTAGCCTGTCCAAGACTCTTCATGGATACTTTGGAGAAGCTCCATGCTACAATGAGAACCAAGTTCATGTAAGCTTTATTTCTTGACCCTTTACTTGCAACTTGGTACTCTTGTTCCATGACTTCCATGTGCCTTCAGTTTAATCACTTGCAACATGTAAAATTCTCAATTTTGTTGTAGGATGTGTACTTTGTTGATAACATCTATGTGTGTCTTTAGCTTTATGAGTATGTTCTATAACTCGATTTTGCCAACCTTCCAAAAGATTCATTTTTGTAATTTGCCTAGAATTCCCTCCCCTCTCAATGTTTGCTTTGTCACATTTTGAAGGGGTAGCTACCCTGGGAAAAGTTAAGATTGGTTTGGCCCAATAATAGTGTTACTGTTGAATAAATAAATTGAACAGATAATGGTTGCTGTTAATTGACATATGCCCAAGATTGATTTTTTTGTGCAAAGTCTGCTCCTTGTAATTGCAGCTTGAATTCTAGCATGTCTTCTCCATCTTCCCCTATCAAGTTGTTTGAGTTTGGGGTAGCAGGGGTGGGAGTAAAGGAGGTGCTACCTATTGGAGAAGGGACATTTCCTTGCTCTGATTGTTCTAAGCTTTGTACTTTTGCCTCCCCCGACATTGGATTAACTTTAATTACAAAATTTCTATTTGGTCTTTTCTTACTGGATGATATTTTGTCAGATCATGCTGAATTTTGCTGACACACCAATAACATTCTCATTCCTTCTGACCATTCAACTTATGTATTAAATGAAACTTATACATTATGCATGCTGACATTCTTTTTCATTGTCGCTGTGGTAGTAGTATCTTCCTCATTAAAACAACCAATCAATATGTCTGTGAGGCTTAAGTTAATGTGCTGGTAACAATTTGGTGTTCCATGATATGCTTTCCATACAATGAAAAGTTTTATTCATGATAATCTATGCAACAAAGACATTTTCGGATTACTTAAAGCGAAAAGCCTTTGTTGTAAAAAAATCTTTTACTGTCCAACATTTATTGCTTTAGTAATTTTTTGATGTTGTTAGATTTAATTTGATGTTGAATCTATAGAGAACTTTAATCTTAGACCAAAACGGTTTAATTTGTCGTTGATCTTGCAGTAAAAGTTCTCTCGTATGTAGATTGAGAGTGAAAGGGAAAGTATGAGTATGAGAAGCATTGTCACAGACTCCTTGGTTGGCCAAAGAGTATGCAACTGCAATTCCTTCGCTATAGGAATGCTTCATTTCCACAAGAACCAAGCTCATTTTATATATATAGAATACTACTTTTTTGGGTGGAACATTATCAATTTTATTTGGTTGGAATACCATTATTTTTGGTAAGATTACCAATCTTTTGAGGCAATATTATCCCGTGTTTTGGCTTAGAATACAACTTTTTTGGGTGTAAGAGTACAACTTTTTGGATATAATATTATCACCTTTATTTTGTAAAAATACCACTTTTTTTTAATAAGGTTACCATTTATTTGAGGCAAGATTATAACTTTTTTGGGTAAGATTACTATTTTTTAGGTTAGATTACCACTTTTGAGGGAAATATTACCATTTTTTTGGTTAACAATACCATTTTTGGGTTAAAATACAAATTTCTTGGGCTTAGAATACAACTTTTTTGGGTGTAAGAATAGAATTTTTTTCGTGTAATATTATCACTTTTATTTTGTAACAATACCATTTTTTTGGTAAAATTATCCATTATTTGAGGTAAGATTACCACTGTTTTGGTTAAAAGTATCACTGTTTTGGATAATATTATTACTTTTTTGGTTAAGATTATCACTATTTTGATTAAGAGTACCACTCTTTTGGTTAATATTACCAATATTTTGGTTGACATTACCATTGTTGTGGCTAAGAGTACCACTATTTTTGATAATATTACCACTTTTTTGGTTAAGATTACTATTGTTTTGGTTAAGAGTACCATTCTTTTGGTTAAAATTACATGTTGAGGTAAGAGTACCATTTTATTGGTTAAGAGTACAACTTTTGTGGTTAACATTGCAATTGATTAGGTTAATATTACTTTTTTGATTAAAAGTACCACTTTTTTGGTTAACATTACAATTTTTTTGATTAAGATTACCATTTTTTTTGTTAAGATTACCACTGTTGAGGTTAGAGTACCATTTTGTTGGTTAATAGTACAAATGTTTTAGTAATCTAATAAGTTTTTTGGTTGACATTACTATTTATTAGTTTAACATTACCACTCTTTTGGTTAAGACCACTTTTTTGGTTAAGATTACACTTTTTTGGTTAAGATTACACTTTTTTGGTTAATAGTACTATTTTTTTGGTTAACATTATCAAACATTTAATTAACATTACCACTTTTTTGGTTAAGATTACATTTTTGAGGTAAGTACTACTTTTTTGGTTAAAATTATCATTTTTTGGTTAATATTACAATTTTTTGGACTGATCAAGAGCATTTAGCAATCAAAAATAGCGATCCAATTGCAACCGATCAAGATCTGGGTAGCGATCAAGATTGGGATCAAGTAGCGATCAGATCAAGTGTAGGTTTGTGATCAAGAGTAGTGATCAAGTGGGATCCGATCAAGTGGGATCAAGTAGCGATGGGATCAAGTGAGGTTTGCGATCAAGAGTAGCGATCAGGATCAAGTAGCGATCAAGAGTGGGATTAGGTTTGCAATCAAGAGTAGCGATCAAGAGCTTGAGACCGACTGGTGCAGTAACGATCGAGAGTGGGATCAAGGGATCTTTTTTTAAAATCTCAAATTTTATTGCATAAATCTCAAAATTACAAGAATTAAAAAACAGAAACTGTTTAACTAAAAAAACAAAATCTGTTTTAACAGAAAACCAAAAAAAAAACAGAAAACTGCTACAAACATAATTTCTATTTTATAATAGAAAACAGAAACACAAAACAAAATAGGTTTTTTTTGTACAAATGCAGCATTCCTGAAACTGCTGGGTAACAACCTACCAAGTCAATCCCAGCAAACCAACCCAGTCCAGTTTAGCTACTCAGTAAACTGCACCAGTACATAGAGCAAACTATAGCAAAGCACCGACTCCATTCTGCCATCTTCATCCTAGCATACCAATCCATTCCAATTTTCATCTGCTCAGCAATCTGCACCAACATAGAGGACCATTTTTCAGCTGCTTAGAAATCTGCACTTTCATCCTTTCAATAGTTCAAAATTAGAACTTATTCCCAGTTTGAAATTGTATATTACATAAACTGGCTTTAATCCTTCAAGAGGACCAAAACTAGTTTTAATTGCATAAATGGAACCCCCTCAGAACTCCTGTCATAGAAATGTTCAGATCAACTATACACTACCATCCAGCTACTGACAATATTGCACTCCATTGCTGCTGATAATACCTGCTGAGCATTCTACAAACTTAGCCCCATTCCTTATAATGACATACCACATTCTGCCTGATCCTTGCCTTAGGCAAACTTGACTGGTCCTGGTGTAATAGCATTCTTCTAGCTACCGGTAGTACTCTATTGACAGAAAACTTAGTAGATATCTCAGTTTGAACAACATACGAAGCTAAGAAATCAGCAATACCATTTGCCTCCCTATACACATGTTTAAACTAAAACTGCAAAGGCCCAAGAAGCTTCCAGATCTCATCCAGATCGACATAGTTTTCTTTGAAAATAGAAACCCAAAGAAAACTAAACCTGTTTACACTAACATCAATTGTAACACTGCGTAACACAAACCATTGCATAACCAATCTCAAGAATAAATTATTCAACCAAACTCAAAGAGAACATCAAAGTTTAGTCATTACCCAATTCAAACCAAAATAACCTTTACTACTAAATTACCACAATTATGCTCATTACAACCATTTGCTTATCACAACCATTACCATGCTCATGTTATGTATAAATAACAAATATATTTTAGTTTTTTGACAAAAACATATCGTATTGCATTAATTTGTTTCATCACTTTTCACTATTGCTACTTCAACTATTGTATCAACAACCAACAATTACAATTACATATAATTGTCACTTGCTAGCTATTTCTTTGCTTTTCATAAAAAAAGACTCAATTCTATCCCACCTATTATCAATTCTATCCAACCTACTATCAATCACCTTGAGAGACTCTTTTATTTCATTTTGAGTATTTTCAAATTCCTCCATCTTTCTGCCCATTCGTGCCAGCAAAGCTCCAAATAAAGAAAATCGATCATCCAATGGAGGAAGACCACCTGTGGAAGAATTTGGGACTTCTTGGGCTGCAATATTATCCTCAGGTGCAACGTCATTCTGAATTTCAACTTGTGGCCGAGTTTTCTTATTCTTCCCTTTCCCCAAACTCTGCTGTGGCTGAGTTTTCTTATTCTTTCCTTTCCCCAAACTCTTTTTTGTTGTCCCACCATAAATTGGATTCATGGGAGTGGAATAAGCGTCGCTTGAGTGAATTACAACTCCACAATCCTCTATAATCTTTGAAATCAAAATTAGAAATGGGAGACATTTTCGCCTATCCTTCCTACTGTGTACCGAAATAAATTCATCAATTATTAAACAAGGTATATCTATCCACATACTCGTTCCAATGGCATACAAGAGATGAACTTGATCAAGTCCAAAATCAGCATTATGTCCGATTGGACGAATATTATACCCCACTATAAGGTTTAACATCATATATTTGAGAGTCAGGTGTTGCTGAAAAAATAATGGATCGGCAACACTCTCACTAAAATTGTTAGGTATACCCTCCATTTCTGTATAAACATCCTCCAACTTAGGTATGTACTTAGAATTATTGAATGGATAAGTAAGTGTATTGTTATGAGCGAAGGGTCGGCGAACTCCCAATATTTTTGAAACTAAATCTGGGGTTACTTCAAAACTCACCTTCCTAACAAGGGACTTAAACTTGCGATCACCTATATCAATATCATGCAGGTTAGAATAAAATATCTTCACCAATATATTATATGTTTTATCCGTCTTTTTGATATCAACTGCAGAATTTCATTGATGAAGAGCAAAAATAACATCTAATCCTACATCTTTTAATTCATCCAGAAAAACACCCCTCTCTAATAACAAAGGCTTATTATAAAAGTAGTTATCATACTGATGTTGGATTGGGATTGGGGGTTGGGTGAACTTGATGTATTAAAGGAGGGATCAACTAGATTGGTGGAGGTGGGATAAACAGTGGGATCAATTGGTTTGGTGGAGGTGGGATCAATTGTAGAGGGAGGATGATTACATTTCTTCTTCAATGAGGGACCAGAGGGAGGATCATTATAGCTCTTCTTCCTCTTCATTTTTTCACTGGTATCAACTTTTGGCCTATACTTCTTAGTCATTATACTCTGTTGTAACAAGAAAAAAATCTAGTCAAAAAAAAAAAAAACGAATAACATGGAAGATTATCTATTACTTTTGAGCAATAACAATTGATTTTTGAACCATCACTCACAAAGAAAAGAAAAGAAAACTACCGTAGAGGAGCCAATTCTCGTGACAATCATTGTATAGTATACACCCCACGCGCAAGTTAGACAACCACAAGAGTCGAACCCCCAAGTTGCAGGCACCTTTCTCTCTCTTCTCTGATGGAGAAAAATGATACATGCTATTTTGAGACGATTAGGGCACCAAATTTTGAAGTCCTCACCTCATTTAGGGTATGGTTAAATCGATTAGGGTTTTGAGGAGTTGGAATTTTATGGGAATACAAAGATCAATCGGGGTTAGATTAGTGATCTAAGTTGATGGGGTTATGTTGCGATCGGGTTCAAGTTTGTTGTAGCGATCAGTTTCTTGATCGCTTGTTGATCGGTATTTGCAATCAAATTGGGAGATCAGCGATCAAGTTTCTTTTGTTTATATTAAATTACACTTATAACCCTAAATTAATACTCTTTTTCAAATTTTTCCTCATATTTTTTTATATTACACATTCAAGTAATTAGTTTCGTATTACCCCAAATTGTTTTACCTATTTTAATTTAACGCAAAAAAGTATACTCAAATATGATAACTTCGAACTTAATTTCTATTATTTTTAACTTAATCTAAAATGTAAATTTAATTTCACTCAATAACTCCAACTATTGTAAATTTTTTGTTATATTTTTATTTCTGATGAGCCAAGTCCAAGGGCCCAACTCATGTTACAAGCCCAAGGGCCCAACTCTAAGAGGTCCAGCTAGCCAAGCCTAAAGGAGTCTGCACCCGGACAAGCTCACCATGGTCAAGGATCTACATCAACAGGGGGCATGCAAGGGTCATCCAAGAGCCTCCTCTACCACCTTGGAGTAAGGGTCATCAAAAGCCTCTCCCTCGTAGCCTTGGAAAGAGTCAACCCTTATCTCATCCTTTGATCGAGTCTCGTGGAGAGAATCTCAACCGCCTCGCCCGTTGAGAAGAAGTCGTGAGCTTCACCGAAATATTTGTTTAGTTGCTAATACCTCGCCAGAATATGTTAGGAGGACGATTATAAATTGTAAGCCCCACCAACACTTGGGGGGCATCAACAAAAGATCTCACTCGGTTAAGCACGACTCTCTCCTCTCTCTCTAAGCTTGTACTCTCTGCTCCCTGCACCCTTGAGCTAATAAAGTACTGGGCGACCAAGGCCGTTCAAAAGTGGACGTAGGTCACGTTGACCAAACCACTATAAATCTCGTCTCCTCTAACTCTCTTTACTTTTAATTACTGCATTTATTACTCACACTTGACAGGTGGTGTGCAAAACTATTTTATACATCATCAGTTTGGCGCTGCCTATGGGAAAGATCAAATTCTCACTTCTAATCATTCTCTCTATTGAACCAATGATAATCACCACTAGATCGATGAATCAACCTGAGGACAACCCTCCACGAGAGGAAGAGGTTGCTCCTCCACTTACCAACCCTGTCCCAAATGCTCCAGTTCCAAATCCTCAACAAATATTGGAGACCATACAGCAGCTGGTGGCCCAAAAGTAGTAGATTCTGTAACTTATGCTCATCGGACAAGGAGGAGCACAACTTGAAAGAGCATAACACCCTCCATGAGAGGAGGAGGTTGCTCCTCCACCTACAAACCTTGTTCCAAATGCTCCAGTTTCAAATCCTCAGTAAATGTTGGAGATCATGCAGCAGTTGGTGGCCCAAAACCAGTAGATCCTGTAACTCATGCTCACCGAACAAGGAGAAGCACAACTTGGAGGAGCATATCCTGGAGGTCCTCACCGAGCTCCATGCCCTGGAAATCAAGGAGCTCCATACCTTGCTGCTCCCCATCTAGGCGCCTATGCAGATTTGGACGCCCCTTTTGGAGTCCTCTTGGGCGCCCCATATAGGAGAGCCCATCATGATCCACCTCTTTCTCTTCCTGCTTCCCATGGTGAAGACCCTTATCTCCAAGAGGAAGAGGGTGAAAACCCAAACATGGAGCATGATAGTCATTTCCATGATCATTTCAGAGGAGCCCCCAACCACTAGGACGAAAAAATAAAAGGGGTGCAAAATCATCTAGGTGACGTCTTCAATGCCATGAAGGCTCAAGGACCTGAGACGGTGGACTATCTCGTTAGGCGAACTGAAACACCTTTCAAACCTGATGTGGCGAACTACCCCCTCCCTTAAAAGTTTAAAATGCCATATGTGGAGACCTTTGATGGAACGAAGGATCCACTAGACCACCTTGAAACCTACAAAACTCTGATGCAACTACACAACGTCCCAAATGAGATCATGTGTAGAGCGTTCCCAACCATCTTGAAGGGGTTCACCCTGACAATGGTTCGCCAAGCTCTCCCCAGCCTCTATAAGCTCTTTCGTTGAATTGAGCAGATCATTTGTGGCACAATTCATTGGTGGACGCCACCAGCAGAAGCTTGCCACCTACCTGCTCAGCATAAAGCAAGACCGAGAGGAAAGTCTAAAGAGTTATCTCACTCGTTTTAATGAGGAGGTCCTCCAAGTTGAGGAGCCCAATGACAAAGTAACTATGACCGCCTTCTTGAGAGTCCTCTGCTCGTGAATCTTCCTTTTTTCAGTAATGAAGTGATCACTAAAGAGCATGCCAGAACTATTGACAAAAGCTCAAAAATATATGAATGCTGAAGAAATCAATAGGTCCAAGCGAGATGAATCATCTTGCGGATCGTCAAATGCTTGACTTGCCTCTACACTGTTCTCAAACAGGCAGCCTATCTCCAACTTAGTGGCTCTCTCGCGGGTCGCCAAAAAAATTTGGTCTCTGCCTGTTCTCAAACAGGCAGCCTATCTCCAACTTAGCGGCTTTCTCGCGGGTTGCCCAAAAAGTTTAGCCTCTACACTGTTCTCAAACAGGCAGCCTATCTCCAACTTAGCGGCTCTCTCACGGTTTGCTCAAAAAACTTTGCCTCTACACTATTCTCAAACAGGCAGCCTATCTCCAGCTTAGTGGCTCTCTCGTGGGTCACCAAAAAAGCTTGGCCTCTGCACTGTTCTTAAGCAGGTAGCCTATATATCCAGTTTAACGGCTCTCTCGCAAGTCTCCAAAAGTTTGGCCTCTGCACTGCTCTCAAGCAGGCAACCCATACCTCTAGCTTTGGGGCTCTTCCATGAGTCGTCGAAAGCTCAGTCTTCAAACTCTGTCTTTGCTTTCACGCAAGCAGTCTGTCTCTCTCTCTCCCTCTCTCTTCAGGTAATCATGTTATATATTTTTTGATGTTAGAATAACGTTGTTTTTTCCAGACATGTTTTTGAAATTTAGGCTCTTTACAATCCATGGGACTACATTAGATTGAATGCCAACAATCGGGCCTCATCTATCTGGCACTTGCTCCTAGGTGCTAACGCCCCTCCTAGCACTCAACCTGAGTAACATAGCCCTGACATCACCCCTCAGGCACCCAGAACAGGCACCCTAACACCTCTCAGACGCCCAACATAGGGGCCCAGACCTCCCAGGTGCCCCAGACTTTCCAGACGCCTAGCATAGGGGCCCAACACCTCATAGGTGCCCAGGCCTCCAAAGGCACACCCACTTCCATGGTCAGCTCACCCAACGCAGTCCCAGGCTTGCTTAGGGCGCCCAAGGTAGCCCCAGGCTTGCCCAAGATGCCCATGGCAGCCCTAGGCTCATCCAAGATAGCCCTAGGCTCACCTAGAAGCTGCTGCTTGCCTAAAACCGTGTGCCCAGTGTGCCTGCTTGCTATTTTGACTGTAAATTTTGCTTTGTAACTCTAAACATGGGCTTATTATATATTAAATTGAAGCTCTCGGTGAGCCCTACAAGACTTAAAGCCTTTGGCTATGAATGATGGTGTAAAAAGTCCAAAAAAGGCCTAGAAACAAAATTTTTGGCCTCCCAAAGTTTTCTAAAAAAAAAAATTTAGCTCCCCAAGACACCTCCTGCTCGCCCTGCACAAAGTTTTGACCGTAATTTTTGCTCCGTTACTCAAATGAGGCTTATAATATATCAAATTGAAGTTCTCGGTGAGCCCTACAAGACTTATAGCCTTTGGCTATGAATGATTCTGTAAAAAGTCCAAAAAGGGTTTGGAAGCAGATGTTTTGGCTTCCCAAAGATTTTTCAGTTGTGTTGATCAACCGAAAATTCGAACTTAATCGAATGTCCTCCTTTTCAAGTTCCATTGGACACAAGGCATTGGGGGGCAAATGATGAGCCAAGCCCAAGGACTCAACTCATTTTACAAGCCCAAAGGCCCAACTCCAAGAGGTATAGCTAGCCAAGCCCAAGGAGTCTTCACTCGGACAATCTCACCATGGTCAAGGAACTACATCAGCAGGGGGCATGCAAGGGTCATCCAAGAGCCTCCTCTACCACCTTGGAGTAAGGATCATCAAAAGCCTCCCCCTTGCCCCCTTGTAAAGAGTTAACCCTCACCTTATCCTTTGACCGAGTCTCATGAAGAGCACCTCAACCGCTTTGTCCGTTGAGAAGAAGTCGTGAGTTCCACCGAAATAGTTGTTTAGTTGGTAATAACTCGCCCGAATATTTTAGGAGTGCGACTACAAATTGTAAGCCCCATCAATACTTAGGGGGCATCAGCAAAAGATCTCACTCGATTGAGCACGACTCTCTCCTCTCTCTCTAAGCTTGTACTCTTTGCTCCCTGCATTCTTGAACTAATAAAGTACCAGGCGACCAAGACCATTCAAAAGTGGACGTAGGTCACGTTGACCGAACCACTATAAATCTCGTCTCTTCCAACTCTCTTTACTTTTAATTACTGCATTTATTACTCACACTTGACAAGTGGTGTGCAAAATCATTTTGTACATCATCAGTTTCATGTCTAAATCATTTTAATTTCTATTATCACTTATTTTTAAAGTGTATAGGGGTTCATGTTTAAATTTTTTAAAGTGTATAGGTGGTTCATATTATGTTCACTCAATAACTCCAACTATTGTAAATTTTTTGTTATATTTTTATTTCATGTTTAAATATAATAAATAATTATCATTTTAATTTCTATTATCACTTACTTTTAAAGTGTATAGGGGTTCATGTTTAAAATTTTAAAGTGTAAAGGGGTTCATGTTCATGTTCACTCAATAACTTGTAAATTTTTTTTTTATATTTTTATTTCATGTTTAAATATAATAAATAATTATGATTCAAAATTTTTTAAAGTATATACGAAATCAGTGAAACCGATTATAGGTTTTTATGAGTTTTAGAGTTAACAGGTGGCGAACATACAACTATTTTCACTTTTCGGTATGTTACCAATTTTCTTCTATTCGGTATTGAAGTAGACTCCAAGAAATATTAATCCTAATTTTTGTTTAACAGGCTGTCACATGACGACCATCAAAATTGGGGTTTTTTTTTTGTACTTCTAAAAGACCCTCTAAATAGGTAACCAGAGGGGAGAGGGAGAGGGAGAGGGAGAGGGGGAGAGAGAGAGAGAGAGAGAGAGAGATGGCACCACTGAAATCTCTGGAATGGTATTTTCCAATAATCGACTCCAATTTCCAGCAATTCTGTGCCTCTCATGACATTATATCAGATCTTTACTTTTCCACCCATTTCCTTTCCTTCCTCATTTCTTGAGAAAAAATCACTCTATTCAATTCTGCATGAATTTTTGTCTATGCCCCTACTTCGATAATCTCATTCACAGCAAATAGTTCTGGTATTTTTGGAAAAGACATGAATAAAAAAGGTCACATTTTAGGAATTCAATTTGTTGTGACTGACGAAAACAAAAGACTTTTTCACTCAGAAAATACACTACTTGGCCTAGATTAGTTAACATGGTTGGTATCAGGACTTCGAATCTCGCTGTCACTTAAATTATTCAAAGATTTTCATATGTGAGGTCTAAAATTTAGTCTGCAGTTAACGGGCGAGTTGAAGTATAAATACATATGTTATACTATTTTTAACGATTTAAGCTTTTGGAGGAGATGATTGTTTAACAGAAACCAACAAAACACAACAATTTTCTTAGAAAGCAAACAGAGACTGAAGGAATTTTATTAGAACAATATTAATTAGAATGCTGCTGGTGAATCTTGTACCGTGTAAGTTAACTGGTGTCTCCCAGTGGAATGACTCAATAACTGTGTTGTTAATGTGCTACTTCCAATGTGTTAATATGATCAATTGGAGAGATCAAGTCTGGCTGAGCTCAGAACGGCTATCTCTTGATAATTCCTTGCTTTCAAATCGCGGGTTTTAAGTTGAATTTGATAGGGGTGGGATTCTTGCCAAC
Source organism: Ilex paraguariensis (assembly GCA_963454935.2). Classification (NCBI taxonomy): domain Eukaryota; kingdom Viridiplantae; phylum Streptophyta; class Magnoliopsida; order Aquifoliales; family Aquifoliaceae; genus Ilex; species Ilex paraguariensis. The sequence continues at coordinate 1,471,626 of CAUOFW020005169.1, read as the reverse complement.
ATTGGGTCGGATATATGTGAATGTTTTGTAAATGCATTTGAAATACAAATNAGGTCCTCCCACAAGAGTAAACACATAACTTGTGGTAGACCTCCTGTCATCCAAGTTCCCTGCATAGTCTGCATCCACATATCGCACAACTGAAGGGTCACTCTGTTGTTTGCCAAACATNATCTATGTGCTTGGTCCTCGCGTGATACACCTGGTTCTTTGCTAAATAAATGGCACTGTGACTGTCACAATGCAACTGAACTCTACCTTGCTGGGCACCCAGCTCCTTGACCAAACCTGTAAGCCACAAAGCCTCCTTGGCAGCCTCAGCTACTGCCATATACTCTAACTCAGTAGTAGATAGTGCAACTATAGGTTGTACCATAGACTTCCAACAAATAGGTCCTCCCACAAGAGTAAACACATAACTTGTGGTAGACCTCCTGTCATCCAAGTTCCCTGCATAGTCTGCATCCACATATCGCACAACTGAAGGGTCACTCTGTTGTTTGCCAAACATGATGCCATAGTCTGTAGTGCCACTCAAGTATCTGAAAATCCACTTGACTGCATCCCAATGCTATTGACCTGGATTTGAAAGAAACTTGCTAACCACGCTAACAACTTGTGCCAAATTTGGTCTTGTACAAACCATGACATACATCAAGCACCCCACTGCACTAGCATATGGGACCTTTGACATGTCATGAACTTCATCATCTGTCTTCGGGCACTGAGCGGTAGACAATCTGAAATGATTCGCCAAAGGTGTACTTA